>CAUYRT010063710.1:0-37996 GCA_963574885.1 Lepilemur ruficaudatus | reverse complement strand
TGAGTTAGTGATGGATTCAAACCTAAAGCATAATTATTTTGTTTTTGGTGGGACCGTGTTGATGGCTACGTTTCGTATTGGGGTTATGAATGCTGTTCAGACTTTGAAATGGAAAAAAGCCGATAGGTCTATTGGGGAACAGTCAAACTCTGAGGATTGATCCAAAACACAGAGGCAACCTCTGATTAAAACCTCTTCCTGGCCGGGCGCGGTGGCTCACGCCGTAATCCTAGCACTCTGGGAGGCCGAGCTGGGCGGATCGCTCAAGGTCAGGAGTTCGAAACCAGCCTGAGCAAGAGCGAGACCCCGTCTCTACTAAAAATAGAAAGAAATGAATTGGCCAACTAAATATATATAGAAAAAATAAGCCGGGCATAGTGGTGCATGCCTGTAGTCCCAGCTACTCGGGAGGCTGAGGCAGAAGGATTGCTTGAGCCCAGGAGTGTGAGGTTGCTGTGAGCTGGGCTGATGCCACGGCACTCCAGCCCAGGCAACAGAGTGAGACTCTGTCTCAAAAAAAAACAAAAAAAACAAAAAAAAAAAAACCTCTTCCTTTAGTTTTCATGTATTGTGTTAGGACTTTCATCACTCCAGTGTATTTAATTTCCTTTGAAATTTAGGACCATTTCAGGAGTTTTACAGTATAAATAGTCAGCTTTCCCTACATCCCCTATCGTTGTAAAAATCCTCCATTTCCTTGGCAATTTGGTAGTTCAACATGAGCTTCTATATGTCTAGCCTCTAGAACGGAAGGTCTTAACTTTTTAGGGGAGGGAGGTCATAATTCTCTTTAAGAGCCATAGAAAAACCTTGGAGATGTTCTCCAGAATATGACTCATAAAATTTTATATCAGTTTCAGGGAGTTTTAGACTCCACTTTGAAGGATGGAGATCCATAGGACTCCAGTCCATTTCTAGAAGTTTACTTATATTTTTTGAGAAGTAGAAATGCTTAAGCAGCAAAACCAAGTTTTACTTTTAGAAAATGGCCTTCATTTAGCTTCTGAGTTGTTTTAAGACTTCTTCTGAGGGAGGTGGGGATTGAGAAGCCTGAAATTTTTAAATGAGCACTGAATTAAGAATTTTAGAGAAAGCCACTGCTAAAGTTACAGGGAGGCCATTCACAGATAAGGGTAGTATTTGGGTACAAGGGCATACAAAAAATAAATTGACAAGATACATCCAGAGTCTCTTTTTTAAAATTGATGTATAATGATTGTACATATTTGTTAGATACACAGTGATACATATAATGTATAATGATCAGGGTAATTAATATATCCATCCTCTTGGACATTTATCATTTCTTTGTGTTGGGAAAATTCAGTATCCTTCTAGGTATTTGAAACTATGTAATATTGTTAACTATAGTCATTTTACAGTACTGTAGAACACTAGGACTTATTCCTCCTATCTAGCTGTAATTTTGTATCCCTTAACAAATCTGTCCTGTCCCCACATCTTTCCTAACCTTTAATATCCTCTCTTCTGCTTTTTACTTATATGAGATCAACCTTTTTTTAGCTTCTGCATATGAGTGAGAATATTTGGTGTTTAAGGTTTTTAACTTTCTCTTTCTGCCTTATTTCGCTTAACTTAATGTCCGCCATTTCCATCCATGTTAGCATCAATGACAGGCTTTCATTGTCTTTATGACTGAATAGTATTCTGTTGCATGTATATGCCACATTTCCTTTATCCATTCATCTCTCGCTGGACACCTAGGTTGATTCCATATCTTAGCTGTTGTGAATAGTGCTGCAATAAACATGAGGGTGCAGATATCTCTTTTATATACTTATTTCCTTTTCTTTGAATATATGCCTAGTAGTGGAATTGCTGAAGCGTATATAGTAGTTCTATTTGTAGTTTTTTGAGGAGCCTCCGTACCATTCTCCATAGTTGCTATATTACCTTACATTCCCACCAACAGCATATAAGAGTCTTTGTGACTAACATAAAAAGTGGGAAAATTCTTGATTCACGTGATGAATGAAAATAATTGGTGTGCCTTAATTTTTTTGTATGTTTTATATTAAAATAATGTTTATTGTGAAATTCTACCACCATGTACCTGCATATGATCTCCTATGTCCCCTTCCTAATCATCTCAAGTATTATTTTTTACATTAGAACATTAGTTCACCTGGTATTTGTTTTTGTATATGATGTGAGGAATGGCTTTAACTACGTTTTTCTTTCATTGTTCTCTTACCATTTGGAAACAATGGCACATGGGAAATCTGGCCTACCACCTATATTTGTAAGTAAATTCTATTGGAACACAGTCACATCTATTTCTTTATTTATTGTCTATGGCCCTATCACTGGCATCACCGCCTGAGCTCTGTCTCCACCCAACCCAAGTCCCTGGAAAAATTGTCTTCCATGAAACCAGTTCCAGGTTGGGGACCACTGATTTAGAGAATTCATTATGGAGATTGGTCTTTGGTTTGCCTTTATTGTGATTTTCTGGTTTTAGAATTAGGATAATAATGGCGGTTGACATCTTTAAATGATCTGAGATGTGTTATAGTCTCTATTTCTTGAGGAAGTTTGTATATGATTGGTATTATTTCTTTGTTCAATGTTTCATAGAATACATTAATCTAAGGTTGGTATTTCCCTTTTAATGAAATTAAGAAAATGACCCTAAATTCTACTTGCCTTCATCTTTACCATTTCTAGCACTCTTTATTTCTTCTTGTAGATCCGTGTTTTCATCATTTTACTTCATTTTGAAGAACTTCCTTTTTTAACATCGCTTCTAGTGCAGGCTGTTGGTGAAGGCTTCTATCACTCTTTGTTTGAAAATGTTTTTATTTAACTTTCATTTTGGAAAAACTTATTCTGAAACTGGATATATAATTCTAGCTTGGCTTTTTTTTAAGCACTTTAATATTCCATTTTCTGGCTCATGTTGTTTTTAGTTTAGATATTTGGAGTCATTCTTATCTTTGTTCTCCTGTATGTAATGTGTCTTTTTTTTTCCTGGCTGCTGCTTTTCTTTTTTTAAGTGAGGTTTTTTAAAGGCATAATTTACATATGGTAAATTATGTTTAGGAATAGTTCTATGAGTTTTGGCAAATGTAAAGCATTGCAAACTACCACCACAATCAAAATATAGAGTATTTGTATACATTTATAAAGTTCTTTCATACCCTGTTATCATCAATTCTCTATCCTCACCACCAATCCCTAGCAGCCGCTGATCTGCTGTCTGCCTCTATAGTTTTGTGTTTTGATAATATCTTGTTAATAGAATGATATACTATGCAGCTGTTTGTTTCTGAATTCTTTTACTTGGTATAATGCTTTTAAGGTTCGTCCATGTTGTTGCATGTACCAACAATTTATCCCTTTCTATGTACGGGTAGTACTCCATTATATGAGTGTACCATAGTTTATCCATTCACTGGCTAATGGACACGTAGGTTATTTCCTGGTTTGGGCTGTTAGGAACAAAGCTTCTATGAACATTTGCCTACAGGTCTTTGTGTGGTCATAGACTATTATTTTTGCTACATGACTACCTAGGAGTGAAATTGATAGGTCATATGGTAAATGTATGTTGCATTTCATGAAAATACTGCCAAATCTTTTCCCAAAGTGGCCATTCCATTTTGCATTCCCATCAGTAGCATATGACAGTTCCAGTTATTGTACAGTTACATTAGCACTTGATGTTGTTAGTAGTTTAAATTTTAACTATTCTACTAGGTATGCACTGATGTCCCATTTTAATTTTAAGTTGCATTTCTTTGATGACCAATGATGCACAGTGTATGAAGGCATTTCTTTACTATCTATACATCTTTGGTGAAGCATCTCTTAAAATGTTTTTGCCTAATTTATTTATTTATTTTTTTGAGACAAGAGTTTCACTCTGTTGCCCAGGCTAGAGTGCCGTGGCGTCAGCCTAGCTCACAGCAACCTCAAACTCCTGGGCTCAAATGATCCTCCTGCCTCAGCCTCCCATGTAGCTGGGACTACAGGCATGTGCCACCATGCCCGGCTAATTTTTTTTTCTATATATTTTTAGTTGGCCAATTAATTTCTTTCTATTTTTAGTAGAGACGGGGTCTGGCTCTTGCTCAGGCTGGTTTTGAACTCCTGACCTTGAGTGATCCACCCGCCTCGGCCTCCCAGAGTGCTAGGATTACAGGCGTGAGCCACCGCGCCTGGCCTTGCCTAATTTATTTTACAGCTTTATTGAGGTACAGTTGACAACAACAAATTGCATATATTTAAAGCGTGTATACTTGTTAAGTTTTGACATATGCACACACCCATGAAACCATCACCATAGTCAAATTAATATACATGCTGCAATATGTATGAACCTTGAAAACATTGTGCTGAGTGAAAGAAAACAGTCACAGAAAGCCACAAATTGTATTAATATGATTCTATTTATATAAAATGTCTGGAATAGGGAAATCCATAGAGAAAGAAAGTAGATTAGTGGTTGCTGGGGTCTGGGACAAGCGAGAATGGGAAATGACTGTTAATGCGTATTGGGTTTCTTTTTGGGATGATGGAAATGTTCTGGAATTAGATAGTTGTAGTAGTTGCACAGTTTTATGAATATTCTTAAAACTACTGAATTATATACATTAAAAGGGTGAATTCTATGGTATATGAATTATATCGCAATAAAGCTGTTTTTAAAAAGGGGGAAATAATGCTAGTTGTGATTCACTAATGGATAAAAACATGGAAACTAAGTGTCCATCAGTCAACGAATGGTAAAAATGGTTGTATAGTCTTAAAATGAAGTGAAGCTATTAAAATAATGAAGCAGAGCAATATGTATCAATATGATGACTCTCATAATCAGTGTGAAGGAAGAAATGTTGCATTGGAATCTGTAACGGCTATAATACGTATTTAAAGTTTAAAAATATATAGAATATTATATAATTTAATAAAAGTATTAAAAAAAGCATGGGTATCATAAACATTAGTTACCAGGTAGTAATTAGTTGTGGAGAAAACTTGTGCTATGTACCTGTGGGGGAGGGATGAGAGGGAGAATGTTATTAAGAAAATGAGTTTGTAGAACACTTCAGCTATATTGGTAATGTTTTGTTTCTTAAACTGCATGATAAGTATACAAAAGTTAGTTTCATTTTTGTTTTCAGAATATTTAAAATAATTTTCATAATATATGCTGGATACAACAAAAAAGACAATGGAGGGATAAAGTAAAATTTTTTCACTTACAAAAGAGTAGCAATGTCAAATATAGAACTGAGGACAGACAAGAACCAATTGAGAAAAGGATGTTGGGGGGAAGGACTTATTTGCATATATGAAGTCATAATCATTATAACTTCTTTTAAAGAAGTTGTGGTTTCCTTTGGGAATACTACACCAAGGAAAAATGTAAGTATGATGACCTGGAAGCAATTTCACTAATGCATATTTTGCAAAGTGGTACTACTTTCAGAAGTCAAATCAATGCCTTCTAGGAGATTTTTGAACGATATCAAATAGTCTCAGAGGGAGGAAACAATAAGGATGTGGAGTGTGAGGAAAAACCATGAGGAGCTCTTTCTTACATGGCCTAGGAGCTCAGTTTAAAGGTAATCACCTAGTCAGGAGGTCCCCTGAGAAACAGATTATGCAGCTGAAACAAGAGGGTACTTGAATGGTTTCTAGTTCATAAAAAAAATTATTGCTATCAGACCCCATTTTACTATCAAGGAATTAGGAAGATTTGATCCCTGTCCTCAAGGAAGACAGAAATGTATTCTAACTGTATCATCAAGCTTGTTTCCTGGGAAGAGAGGGTTTTATAGGAACTAGGATTCTTAGTTTCAGGAGGCTGGGATTATTTAAAAAGCATTATCCACAGAGATGTATGAGGGACAAAGGAGGCCCAAAGATTTCCAGAAACCCAGATCTACAGAACATTGATAAGGATTATAAGAACTTTGTACAGCTTCTTAAATTTAGAGACATTCTCTATTATGAGTTGAATTGTGTCCCTCAAAAAGATAGTTCAAGTCTTAACCTCCAGTATTTGTGAATGTGACTTTTGTTTGAAATAAGGTCTTTGCAGATGTAATCTAAGTTGAAATAAGGTCATAGTAGATTAGAGTTGGTCCTAATACAGTGACTGGTGTCTTTATAAGAGAGAGGAGAGGGAAATTTGGATACAGAGACACAGAAAGCAGACATACACTGAGGAAAGGAGGCCATGTGATGACTGAGGCAGACATTGCAGTTATGCGGCTGCCAATCTCACCCAAAGCCTGTGGTGACTGTTGCCTGACTACCTTTGATGTTTATTCAAAGTGCAAAGGCTCTTTAGTAATTAGGTGTCGAATCCAGCCAGGACTGGGTCCTTCTCTTCATGGCAGACTGTTTCCTTCTGGCCAGGGTGGGTCTAGAAATGCCATCCAGGAACTATGGTCTGGAATCAGGGGCTTTAGGAATTTGCTTGGTACTTTATTTTACTGTGGCTGAGCTGGTATCCAAGTTGCAAAATGAAGTCCTCTGAGCTTTTCCCTTTCCTTTTCCCAAGTGGAAGAATATTCTCTCTCAGCTGCACTGTCTGGAGTTTGGGAAGGTTGACACAGGCATTGGCTTGGCCACCACCACTGGTGTCTCACTTGGTCAGCATGGCCACATGGCCACAAGAATTGCCCAAGAAATGCAGCCTCTGTAGCCTGATGCTTTAACAATTTATTCCTGGCCCCAGGCTGCTTTTCATCAGCAGGTGATGGAGTTCCCCCTGAGATTTCCTCTGGCTAGGCTGGTCTAAGTGCTCCATCTGTAGGTACTGGCAAAATTCTGCCATGTGCTGTGTTCCCCCATGACAGGGTGGCCCTGAGTTCCAATGCAAAGTCCTGCACTCTGCATGGTAGTGTGGCACTGCCAGGAGATAGGGGAGGGGTGGTTATGGGGTGCAAGACTGTCTTTTTTGCCCTCTTTAGCACCTTTCCTTGATATAATATTAAAACCAGGTACTGTGATTGCTCACATGATTTTTGGTTCTTCTGAAGGTGCTTCCTTGTGTGGATAGTTGTTGAATTTGGTGTTCATGCAGAGGGATAATTCCTGGAGGCTTCTATTTGGGCATCTTGCTCTAATAATTAATTTTGGGAATGGGCCTTTGAAAGAGTTCCGATTTCTTGGATATTCAGACTTGATTGTGGCTATTATTTTCAAGACTCCTGTGGAGCATGGGATGGGCAGATGGACACAGGACAAATTAAAATGCCATAAAACTCACTATTATTACTGAGATGTAGCTGGGGTTTTTTTAATTAATAATTTTCTATATTTTTGTAAGCTTTTGGTTAATTTCTTTTTGGTTAATCATCTGCTGAAAAAATGATTTTGGTTTTGCTGGTGTTCTCATTGATTTTATGGAGGAGAGGATTTTCAGAGGTCTTTAATCTGGGAATTTTGGTAACATCCACTACATTTTTGTGAACTATGCCTTGAAATTTATAAGTTAGTCTGAGATCTAGAAGATATTCTTTTCCAGTGGAACAGGATAAGAAGATCTCAATTAATTGACAAAGGAAGGTAATGTGATAGGTGCTGGACCTGAATAAGCCAAACTTTGCTCTGTAAATAATGAGTGGTTACATCTCATTACCATATAACCTATAATATTTTAAACTTAAATGAGGAATTATTATTTAAGTAGTAGTTAATCTAATAATATGTACTTCCACCTAAACTTTGGCTGTCTGAAATGTCTCTTGATATTATAGAATAGCTATGTTTATTTATTTCCTCTGCGTGTTTTATAAACAATGTAATATTTAAGACTAGTGTCAGCTTTTCATTTGAATTTCTTGAATGTGCTGCAGGGATTTTTGATTCTTTATTTTGAGATTTTATTTTTCTCTGTACTTGATGCTGTGTATGGAGTGTTGTTGGGAGAAAAGAGAGCAAGATTAATTTGTGAATGGTAGGTTGGCCTAGCTAGACAAGCCATGTGTAAGTAAAGCTGTTTGAGGGTGACCTGCTAACATTGTGGAGAGGTTTTATTATACTTTCATTTTATTGAGTTTAATTATACATGCAGAGC
This sequence comes from Lepilemur ruficaudatus, assembly GCA_963574885.1. Classification (NCBI taxonomy): domain Eukaryota; kingdom Metazoa; phylum Chordata; class Mammalia; order Primates; family Lepilemuridae; genus Lepilemur; species Lepilemur ruficaudatus. Next base: position 29,943 of record CAUYRT010063710.1, on the reverse strand, counting down.
AAATGGAAGGTGTAAATGCAGTTGGTTTTGTGGTGTTCCATTCGATGTTACGGGCATTTTTTATAATAAATGCCTGCACTGAAAATATTGGGGAGAGAGTTTTTAAATCTCTATGCCTTTTATCATCTATGAATTTTACACAAAAGTACAATGTAGCTAATCATTAACATTCTTACCCATTTTGCTCTATTGTATCTGGTTGCATTATATTTGAGATCTAAAAATTAGAATGCCAGTTTGTTTTTGTCTGAGGATATATTGTGATGTCCAAAATATGTTTCAGAGTTATAGTTAAATCTACTAGGCTTATATGATCTTCTCATTTTTCTTGTGATCTAAATTTGGAAAATGAGTGAGGAGTTGATATTTAAACAGTTTTCTTCCATCTGATGTTATTTTTGTTATATTAGTAACTACGTTAATAAGTGGGACTTAATAAAATATAGACTAATGAGCTTTTCCAAAGGATAAAATGTTATATGAAGACCTAGCTTTTTTCTTAAAACCATCTATGTTTATCATGAATCATGTACTTAGTAAATTTGTAGTTCTATGACAAGTGATAGGAAAACAAATGTTTCGTGTTGGTACTGTTTGTGTTGGTTACTGGTGGAGGCATTTAGAAGACATTACAAGAAAGAAGAGTTCAGAAAAGAACTGTCATTTTTGAAAAGAGGAATGAAAGGGAATTAAAGGGGACTGTGGTGTTGGGAGGCACAATTGCTTCTTAATCCTAACTTCAGAAAGATAAAATTGATAAAGATTTTGAATGACAAAGGCAAATTAAAACTTAGTCTTTTAGCAAGGATCAAACCAAGAACGTGACCTTCACACTGACTGATAAAACCTCAAAATTGATCAAGGTGTCTTAGAGTGAATTTCAACTACACATACAGTATCTATTAAATTTCTTTCAATTGGACAGAATATCTTATGGAAAAGAGTGCTTGCCTCTGATCTTTCATAGACCCAAGATATCCATAATTAAGAAGAGAGAGAGAAGCAAAAGGTTGAGGAAAAAAAGATACAGCAAATTTAAGAATATCTAGAAAAGAACTGTGGGTATAGTTGTTGGACTAAAGCTCTGACTGAAATAAAATAGATGAGAAGCCAAGCAATTTTTTGAGAGAAATGCATATTTAGCTCAGTAGATAACATAACAGTTTTCCAAAATGATTGCGCTAGTTTGCATTTCTACTGATAGTGTATCAATCTTGTTAATTTTAGCCAATCTTTTGGGGGGTGTAGTAGTGGTTTAGTCAGCAATTTCTTTGATGTCTAATGAGGTTAAACATATTTACTTACATTTTCTGACCATATTCATTTCTGTTTTTGGTGAAGTATCTATTCATGACTGTCTTTGTTGTTGTTTTGGTTGTTGGATAGGCAAGAAAGTGCACTAATTGTATTGAACTAAGATGTACAGTTTCAAAACATTTATTAATAAATTGTTTTCTGTGGATATATCCATATCAAGATACAGAACATTTCCAGCATCCCATGAAAGTCCCTGTGTTCATTCCCAGTCACTACCACTCCATGTCTTCCCGGAGTAACCACATTTCTCATTATCAATATCAGTTTTGCTTGATTCTGAACTTAATTTGAGAGTAGGTGCTGCTTTGTGTCTAGTCTCTTTTACTTGAAATATGTGATATCATTTATGTGTTTGTAGCTATCTTGTACTCTTTTTCATTGCTGTGCAATATTCCACTTTTCAAGCTGTTGTCCTAAAATGAGTGACAGAGAAGACTGATAATCCAAAACAGAGTTTATTCAGGAATAGCAGAGGACTGCAATCCGGGATATGTGTGCTACAGTGGACCGTAGGTGCATCCAAGCAGCTTGGGGCAAAGCAGAAACTTTTAAAGACAAAAAAGAAGTCCATGTAGGTTATTTTTAAACAAAGACCATTGTTTACAGGGGCTTATTGCAGAATCTGGCATAAGCTTATTGGTAGAGATAGCCATGGCTAGGCAGTCAGTTTATCTGGCCCGAGGAATTTCCTGTAAGTCCTATTACAACCATGTGCAGGAATTTCTTGTGATAAGTCCTGTTATAGTCATTCCTGTGTGAGGGCCCCTTCTACCTGGCCTCTTGACTCCATTTCATTAGTATGACATAAGTAAAATAAACCATTTTGGTACCTGCAACTTTCACAGAGTATGCCACAATTTATTTATGTATTCTCTTGTTCATAGACACTGAGATTATTTCAAACTTTTGGTTATCAAAGTTTTAGTAGCTAGGCTGGGCTTGGTGGCTCACACCTGTAATCCTACTACTTTGGGAGGCTGAGGAGGGCGGATTGCTTAAGACCAAGAGTTTGAGACCGGCCTGAGCAACATAGCAGCTTCCTGTCTCTGTGAAAAACAGAAAAATTAGCTGAGCATGGTGGTGTGCACCTGTAGTCCCAGCTACTTGAGAGACTGAGGCAGGAGGATCACTTGAGCCAGGAGTTTTAGGTTGCAATGAGCTATGATGATGCTACTGCACTCTAGTCTGGGCCACAGAGTGAGACCTTGTCTTAAAAAAAAAAAAAAGTTAAAGCAGCTATGAATGTTCACGTGTACTTGAAAATGAGATTATTTTTCTGTTATAGGAATTTAAAGATGCAGATATTGATATAGTTTGTTTTGCTCGTGTCTTCCATGTCCTTTTGTACTTTCATTACCACAGTTTATTTATGTATTCTCTTGTTTGCAGACGCTGAGATTATTTCCAATTTTTGCCTGTCAAGGTTAAAGCATCCATGAATGTACATGCATACTTGAAAAGGAGATTATTTTTCTGTTGTAAGAGTTTCAAGGTACAGGTATTGTTATAGCTTGTTTTGTTCAACTCTTACATGCTTTTTTGCATTTTCTGTACATTTGTTTTATACTGAGTGTGGTGAACGTGGTGTGTGATGTCATCTGTTTGGTTTCTTTCTTTCTTGCATCTTTATTTCTCCTTGATCTCTTTTATAAAAGTAGTTGCTGTATTATTTGGTGGGTATATATTCATAATTGTTACGTATTTATTGTGAATTGTGGTCTTTAGATCATAATGTGTTCATGTCTTTTGGTCTCAGTTGTGTCATGGCTAATATCAGGATTACATAACCTGCTTTCTTATTGTTTTCATTTACCCTGAATGCCTTTTTTTATCCCTTGTATTTATCCTTTGTGACTCACTATTTTAATTTGTGTTTCTGTAATACAGCATAGAGTTGAGTTTTGCGTTGAGTCAATTTGAAAGTGTGTTTTTAAAAAAATAGGTAAGTTAAATCAATTTACATTTATTGATATGATTGTCTTTATCGCATTATTTTGTATGTGTATTACTGGGTATATTATATTTTCTCTGTTTTTTCTTTCTCATTATGCAGTGTGTTCCTTGCCCCACTCCTTTTTATATTTTCTTTGGTACTTTGGAAACTTTGTATTTTTGTTCTAGCAGTTACCTTTATATTATTGTATATAATGCTGTTAATTTCCTTTATCCCCTTTTGCTTATGTAGGCCTCCACCGTATGGTTTGTCAGCATACTTTAATTCCTCCCTACCTGTTATCTTCTTTGGTACATTGTTGTCAAGAAGTCTTATGCTGGTTTGATTTTACTATCTTTATAAGTAATCTCCGAAGATTTTTTTATCTTTTGTTCTCCCTCAATATTTTTTTCCCTATCTTTAATAAACCAAAAGATTCACAAAATTTGAAGAGAAATCAAAGAATATTTTTTTTCCCTATCTTTAAAGCCTAGTTGTATATTATAGTACATCACAGAATTAAATGTTTGTGTCAATTTTCTCAGGTTCTTAGTAGACCTTTTTAATATGTAGATTTATGTCTTATTTTATTTCTGGTTGTTCTTTTTGTATTATAGCTTTAAATATTTGTTTTATTCCATTGTTTTGTTTTCTTATGCAGGCTGTACAATTTTTTGTATGTTGGATCCTCTTTCCCTCTCTTATATATTAACTCTTTCTCTCTGATTCTTACTACTTTCCTTCTTCATTTAGTTGTGTTCTATTGGCTGTTTTCATGCCTTTGTCTGATGATTATTATCATATTTTCAGTCCATTCTGTTCTCTCTTGGATATTTATAATTTATTCTAAAATAATTTTTGTCTTTTTTTCTTAATTTTTTTATATGAGACCATTTATCTCTCATTTTAAATCTTCCTGAGTTTTGCCATTTTTGAATTGAGTTATTGAATGTTTGATTTGAGAGGTTTGGTTTTTAAAAAAGTATTTGTAAATATTTGTTTAATAATACAAAATTCAGGTTCAGGCTGAGATATTTTTATGGTTTTCTCTGCCTCCTTATGGGTAGGTACATTTTTGTTGTTGAAGTGGACTTTTCCAAAAAATGTTATATTGTTTTCTTTATTCTGCTGTTATAACTTTATATAGTTTTTGCCTTTTGTTTTCTGATCAGTTTTAAATATTTTGTTTTCCCTAACCAGCAATAATAGTTTATAAAGAAGGTGGTGAAAAGATTTGCAAGGTTTCTTCGTTCAAAGGCACCCAATTCTATTACTGTAATGAAGTCTGTTTTTAAAATTTTTGGTGCCTTTTTTTTCTTTTTTCTTTATTTTTTTTTTTTTTTGGAGGGGGACGGGGTTTGGTGTTTTAATTGTTTTTTATTTCTATAGGACCATTTGGTATTTTTTGTCTCTTCTTTGTTCTCTTTACCACCAAGCATCTAAGGAGTACCACTTCTAAATCATAGTCCTCACTCCCAGAAGTAGTATTTTGCCAAGGACTGTCACTTCTATTTCTTGTGATTATAAGTCACTTCTTTTGATTCCGCAGTAACCAGTGCTCTGATCTAATAGATCTCAGACCTAATTTTAGGATTTTTCTCACTTTCTGGTGCTAATTTTGTCTGTATTTTGTCCCCTCTAACACTTCTTCCCCCTCCTCTTTTCTACATAGTCTCCATTTCTTTTCTCTGGCATGAGCTCCAGAGATGGCTGCTGGATTTTAGTGCCCAGTTCTCCACTTATACGTATTTGAAGTTTGTACTGTTCTTTGTCTCTTAGTTATGATATAGGCATGGATTATGAAGGTTTGCAGTTTTTTTGTTTGTTTGTTTGTTTGTTTACCACTTCATTTTTATTTTTACAGTTCGGTGAAGGTTATATAGAGATTTTGGATTTAGGTGGTTTCCACTATTGTGTGGGAAACTGTAGTTCTCTTCTATTTTCTTGAACATATTAGTCAAAGATGATTTAAGATCTGGATCTGGTAACTTTAGATCCTGTAATTCTGTTTCTTTTACTTTCCCCCCTTATTATAGTTTTGTCTCCTGGTATGCTTAGTAATTGTCAGTTGAATGTCAGACATTGGATGTGATTTTTTTTTTTTTTTGAAACAGAGTCTCACTCTGTTGCCCAGGATAGAGTGCCATGGCGTCAGCCTAGCTCACAGCAACCTCAAACTCCTGGGCTCAAGCAATCCTCCTGTCTCAGCCTCCTGAGTAGCTGGGACCACAGGCATGCGCCACCATGTCTGGCTAATTTTCTCTACATATATTTTTAGTTGGCCAATTAATTTCTGTCTGTTTTTTAGTAAAGACGGGATCTCGCTCTTGCTCAGGCTGGTTTCGATCTCAAGGAGTGCTACGATTACAGGCGTGAGCCACCGCACCCAGCCTGGATGTGATATTTTGAGGATCTGGATGATGCTAACTTTTTGCAAAGATGGTTTATTTTTGCTTCTGGCAGGTAGGTAAAGACAGTGATTGAGCTGATACATAGTTGAATTTCATTCTTCTGATATATTTCTTTTTTATGAGTAGCAGTTCCCAGACTCCATCTTGGGAATAACTTTACAATGAGGAAGTAACTCTTTGACATCAGAGCTTCATAGAAGAAGAGTCTCCTATTAGACTCATAGGTGATGTTTGTTTTTGCTTTCTAGCCTTTATTCCAAACAAGATCGGTAAGTCGAAAGATCCTGTCAAAATAACTGACTAAATATCCTCCACAAACAGGGCAAAAACAAATTCAACACTCCACTTACCATCTCGGAATTCCCACTTTAACTTAGATTTTGGATTGGTAATTTCCGACTATTCTTATAAACTGTTGGATGCTTTTAAGATGTTTTTGTATTTTACCTTGCATTTTTAGTTGTTTTCAGTGATGGAATTGGTGCAAATACTCTTGGTCCTTTACATTGCCTGAAACAGAACTTTCTGTTTGATCATAAAATTTGGAGAGCCATTCATAGAACCTTTATTTTCCACTTACCGTTTTCTTCCCATACACATACACGTGCTTGCATGCACACACAGACAAGTACATACACACACACACACACACACACACACACCTACTTTTAAAAGGAGACAGATTCTTCTACTTTATAAACTACTTTAAAAACTTTGCTTTTAGGGAAAACGTTTGAAACTCATCTAGTATTGTCTGTAAAGTTTTACTTTTGTTGTAGGGTTGTAATTATTATTTGTTACATTCTTTAGACTCTATGAACCCCTTAAATAGTTTTCAGAAGGTGAATATTTAGGCAAAAATCAAGTCATCTGGGATATTTTTATAATTCTAAGAATTTACTTATATTTAAGTCATATTTCTTTTAATAGTGAAAAATAAGTAAAGGTGTAAGATGAAAAGCAGGAATAGTCCCTATTCTGTTTTTGTTCTACTCCTTAGTTCTCCATTTCCTGAATGTTTATAAATTTGGTAAATTAATAGCTTTTTTTTTTTTTTTTTTTTGAGACACAGTCTCACTGTGTTGCCTGGGCTAGAGTGCCGTGGCATCAGCCTTGCTCACAGCAACCTCAAACTCCTGGGCTCAAGCGATCCTCCTGCCTCAGCCTCCCGAGTAGCTGGGACTACAGGCATGCACCACCATGCCCAGCTAATTTTTTCTATATATTTTAGTTAGCCAATTAATTTCTTTCTATTTTTTTAGTAGAGGCGGGGTCTCGCTCTGGCTCAGGCTGGTCTTCAACTCCTGACCTCGAGCGATCCGCCCGCCTAGGCCTCCCAGAGTGCTAGGATTACAGGCGTGAGCCACCGCGCCCGGCCTTGATAGCTTTTTTTATGAGTTTGTATATTCATGTGTTTAAGTTTTCTAAATTTAGAATTTATCTGTCTTAAAGCATGAATACCTCAAAGGCAAGTACTTGTTTTAACATGATTTTAAAATAGTTTCCTTTTATGAAAGATTACCTAATCAATATTAGGTGACAAAGAAAGATGTTTTATGTTAGAGTAATATATAACTTTAATGTTCATTTAATATTTGGCTTTGTAAGTAAATATGAAAAGTTATCATCTTATAGCATTTTTTTAAATTCATTTTCTTCTTTCTCCAGAAAGTAGCAAAATAAATCATTATTCTTTTCTAATCTTCATGAATAATTTCTTACTTGCCCTGGGTGAGAGGCTGTTTTCAAGGCCATTCTATGGTATCTACAAAGATAACAGTTTAGACCTTGCAGTTTAGGCCGCTGTGAAAACGCTTCTAAATTACAGAAGTGAAGAGAGTTTACACTTAATCTCCGGATAATTTCAATTGTAGACTTTAGAATGAATCAGCTAGGGGGAAAAAGGTTCCTTATTAGAAGCGTAAAACCTACTGACTGTATCTTGGCCAGTGTTCCCTTTTTTCCAGTAAGCTGTCTGCTATACAGAGGTGTATAACCCTAATGGCTTGTTGTATGCCATTAAAGGTATTGTACACTCATAAAAGAATGACATTTTGATCAATGCTGTTAAAAGAATTACTGTCTTGACACAGAAAAGCTTTCCTGCTGCAAGTTTAAAAATATGCCTTTAAAAGCTTTTTATTGAATACCTTTGCATCCCTCAGAAATGTGCCATTTTGGCATGAGGTTACTCTGAAGCATTCCACGTTGTAACTTAAATGCAAAACCTCCTATTTACCTTTACAAGTGGCAGAGCCAAATAGGTATTGCCTTACCAAATGGAGTTGAAAGACATGGTAGCATCTTTAAACCACTGTATGTGATCTAAAAATAGAATTTTTTTAAAAGAGAAAGCTGAAAACTAAATTATTCCTTTTTATTTTGTGAGTTATTGATTTTTTTCATGCTGTTTTGTTTAAACTTTGTGGTTTAATTTCCCTTTGGATTTAGGAATCATGCCTTTCCACCCTATTCAGAGATAGATTTTTTCCTAATCACCTGGGAATTGGTTGTCTTAAGTGATGATGTGTAGGATGTGGTTTTCTACTGTTTCTTTTTCTTTTATTATATTTTTGATTAGGAATTTATGAAAACCATGTCATAATAAACATAGTCTTCCAAAGCTGAAGTTTCTTCTGTACACAGCTGGTCTTTTACAGATTTTCTTATCTATCATTGCTTTAGTTTTAGCTTTATTTCATACTTTGTAAGCCTTCTGCTGTTACCTAGCTTCCAACTTACACCACAATTTTCTTAAATGTATCACTACAGATTGATTATTTACTGGCTAGGTTTTAAGTTGTGTACTTTTTGAGTTTAATTTTAATCCCAATCTAATGAACTTTTCACACATTTCAGTATTCAGACATATTTTAGGATAGATAGCATTGATTTTTATATAGCATGTTGGCTTTAGTCTGCTCTACTTTTGCTTGTAAAGCAAGTGTTTTTGATAGTAGTGGTAGTAATGGTTGTGTTTTTATTACTCAGTACCCACTAAGTGTCAGGTGATTTATATATATTGCTGACACTAAAGCTTATTACAGTTATTATGTGCCATGTTCTGTGCTAAAGTACTTCCCAAGGCCCAGAGAAATTATATAACTTGGTCAAACAATGTGTTAGTTGTGGAGTTGGGATTCAAACATAGGTAGTCTGACTCTCAACTATTGTGCTGTTCTAACTTATTTTACATCTTATTTAATTATTCTAGGTAATATTACCCCCATTTTACAAATGACCCTTAGATAGAGTCCATACTTTGCCTATTAACACACAGTGAAGGAGTGGCAGAGCAGGCATTTGAAACACAAATGTTTAACTTCAAAATGTATTTTCTATGTTACCCTAGTTATGTTTCCTTCATCCTTCTCTTCACACATCCGCCTCTTAATTATTTTTGTGTATTCAAACATGGTTTTCATTAGAAATTTTGGAAAAAGAATTTGTCTCATAATTTCCACTTATGATTTAGAGAGAAGCATATTGAAAAGATAATTGGATTAGGCATTGGCAGACCTGGATTCTTTTACTGTTTCTGATTCTGGCCATATGTCATTGGACAAATCACCTCTAAAGGGTCTTATTTATAAAATGAGGGTTTTGGACTCATTTGGATGATTTTTAAAGGTTTCTGTAAACTCTAAAATCTAATTTGACTCTATTTTGATATAATGTTTACAAACCTGTTCTTTTTAGCATGAATGAAATTTAATCACCTGTATTTCAGCCCATTAAATACTATTTTTTATTAACCTTAGGGGGCAAGAAGCTCTGATTTTTCTTCTTTACTTGCACTATTACATTTGACGTTGAAATTCAATAATGGGAAGAAATTCCACATAAAGAAATAATTAATCTTATTACAAAGACACTCCATCTTTTAAACTACTTAAGAGTCTCATAGTTTTTACAGTCAGAATAATCCTGAATATTTAAATATTTTAAAGGGAAACAAATTATTTTATAAAGAAAATATTTCCACCAAAAAAGATAGGACTAGGAAATTGCCGCCTTCTAAGTGCTTGTAAGTTCTTAACTGTACAGCAATACTATTAGCAATAATAAGTAACCTTTATTGAGAATTACTTTTATGCAACTGTATTGTACTAAGCATTTTATATACAATCTATCATTTAATACTCATGAAAACACTCTGAGACAGGTACTATTATTATCCCCATTTTATGTACTAGGACAGTGGTCCCCAACCTTTTTGGCACCAGGGACCGGTTTCATGGAAGACAGTTTTTTGACGGACGGAGGATTGGTGGGGCAGAGGTGGGCGAGCTCTGCAGCCTGGTCCCTAATAGGCTATGAAGATTGGGGACTGCATTACTGGGAAATAGAAAACTAATGAGGTTAAACAATTTCTACCATGGTTACCTTGTTGATAAGTGAGGAGGCTGAGATTCAAGTCTACAGAATATTTTTAAGATTTTCCTCGTATTTATAAAACAGATTAATTGTACAAAGTTACCGATGATAATGCTAATTGATATAAATATGATTTAAACATGAGACTTTTTAGGAAAGAGTGGGTCTGATGACTTATGACAAATGGCAACTTTTAAGTTCTCAGATTTGATCACTGCCAGTTATGTATTTTATTGATATAAAATAAATAATAGCTATTGGGCAATTTTGTAATACTCACTTATTTTATGAAGAGTTAATAAATTCATTATAAGTTTTAGAAAAGCATTCTTTAGAATTTGGGATATGGATGGGTGAGAGTGTCCATGTGCGCCTGTGTGTGTGCATAGATGGATAGCTGTATATTATGGTGACTGACTATCCTGCTTTGCTCAGGCTTGGGTTTTCTGGGTCATGGAACTTTCAGTACTAAAACTAGCAAAGTCCTGGGTAAACCAGGGCAAGTATGTATGTATGTATACATGTATACATGTATGTATAAACGTATGCGTCTGGATGTATGTAAAGTATTGGTGGTGGTTGGGCTACAGGGAATTCAGATCTTGCAGAAAGTAAAACTGCTGTGAATTCAGTGCCTAGACTGATATTTGTCTGTTTTATGAGCAGAAAGCTTAGTCTCTTGTGTTTTCCCCATTTCAGATAACCTTTTCTTGTCATCTAAGAAATTAATTTCTTTGTTGGAATCATTGCAGGTAAACTTGATAGCAGGAATGCTGTTATTGAGGCAGCTTACATAGTGATTTGCTAAGTGCAGCCTCTTCATAAAAGGTGAAACAGAAGTCAATTTATCGATCACTACCAGGATTTCAGGAACCTGTTGAACTACCTGATTTTTTCCCCTTCTTACAAAGCCCACTATTTTTATTTCTCTTTATACCTTAGCATTTAGTTGTTTCCTTTGGAAGCATTGTTTACATGTATTTTCACATCATGTAAACCTATTTTTTTTTTGTATTTGCTTTTTTCTATTACAGTGTTAGAACTGTCTGAAAACTATTTTTAGGCTAAACCACGTGAAATTGCCAAGATTTGACTGTTTTGACCTATAGAAATGTCAGTTTCAAATGATTCAACTAATAGTTAGCTAATTCAACTTTTGGTTATTTATTAGGCTACTAACTTAAGTCTGTGTGGAGTATTCCATTGAAACCCTGGTTAATGTTAGAGAAGAATTAAAATGAACTTTGGACTGGTTACTGTATGCTGCCCATTTGCTAAAAATACATTTAAAAGGTGTAACTCCTGGAAAAACTGAGTACTACGCAGCCATTAATATTAAACATTTAAAAATTTATTTAGTAAAAGGTTAAGACCAAATTTAACCATTTTTCTTTCTCATAGTTTTGACCTATTAATTTTAAGCTATAGTGGGTTATGTAAATGTTCATTTTAGATGAAGAATGCTCCTTTCATGGAATTAGATTTAACATTGTTGATTTATTATTAATAGTAGCAAACACTGACCAACACAATAACTGTGTGTGCCATTTGTATATTAAGTTGGAGTTGGGGTTTGCCTTTTTGGATAATTTAGGCTCCTAGAACAAACATAAGGAGTAACTGTGAAAATTTTTTAAATAAATGTGGACAGTTAGTATTTGTCTCAGCCTCATGTGCTATCATAATTTTGAGATTCTTGTGTCATGTATTATATAATTTTGTACATGTGAATATTTGATATTAAAAACTTATTTTTTTCATCTGTTGCCTCATTAATCCCACATAGTATAATACTTGGCCTATAAAAAGGAAGGATTTCTTTATGGTTCCTAGTTGTGGGCATAGTAGATGAAACTGATGCTGAGAACTTTGACTTAACATAATGAATCTACCTTTAGAATTAATAAGCTATTATAGAATTTTGAGTAATTAACTATAGTTTTAAAACTTTTGTCTCTTACACTCCAACAGTGATTTTGAAGATAGATATATCTTTTAACAGTGTATGCAAAATTGGATTCACATCTGGGTCTCATTCTTTTTTCTACCATGATCTTTCTGATATACTTTTGGCAAGTGTCTTAGTATATATATCTCTTGATCTGTCATTGTCATCAGTATCAAATACTTGGAGTGCTCCCTATTATTAATATGCTATACTCAATCTTTTGTATTTATTTTTATTTTTTTTTTAGAGGCAGGGTCTCACTCTGTCATCCAGTTTGGGCTAAAGCATTTCTCCCATCTTAGCCTCCCAAGTAGCTGGAACTACAGGTGTGCACCACCACGCCTGGCTAATTTTTAAAATTTTTTGTAGAAACGAGGTCTCACTTGTTGCCCAGGCTGGTCTAGAACTTCTAGCCTCAAGTGATCCTCTCTCTTTGGCCTCCCAAAGTGCTGGGATTATGGGCATGAGCCACTGCACCAGCCAATATGTATTTTTCACAAACTAGTTTGTGACTATTAAAGAGTAATTAATATGCATGAGTTGTGGTTTGGTAGATCTTTTCAGGAACAAATCATTATAATTATCAGGGCTATAAGTCATTAAACCAGAAATACTTGTTGTTGTCATACTCTGTATTTGTTAGACAATAGACCCAAATACAATGAAACATGTTCCATTGCTCTAATATGTCTAACTTGAGTGTATCCTTAAACAGTTTAGCTTAGAAAGCTAACAAACAAGTAAGTGTGAAGCTGGGAAGATCTTGATCAAATGAGAATTTGGTAGAGTAGCTTTTCTCAGAGACTAAATTCATGGGATAGTTGACTAGAGGACATGATGTTTCCTTGATCACAAAGCTCTTTGATCATAGAGATTCACATATTGTAAGTGTACAGCTTAATGAATTTTTATAACTTAAAGATACATGTGTAGTACCACCTTCATCCAGAAAGAGAATGTAACTGGCACTCTGGAATCCCTTTTAGTGCTTATATCTAAACTGAACATGGGACTCTCTACCTAGCTAAATTTTAGTTGAGTATTACATAGTTATCTAGATTTGAAAACTGTCTTAGGAACAACACTACTTAATATTTGTGCAGATTATCCAGATAGTTATATTACCTCCATCTTTGGCATACTAGCTCTGGCATACTGCATACTAATATTCAATTTAATTCTACTGAATTTTAAATGTCTATGGTTTCTTAGTTGTTTTTATAATTGCCAACTAAGGGCTTAGACTGTTTTCTTAGCATGATCCTGATTTTCCTGATTAACTACGTTGCTTGGACACTGACTGACATTCAAAGCTGATTTGATTGGTCCCTTAAGTTTCTGTTTTGAGCTTCTGGGATTACAAAATTCAATTATATGTGGAGAATTTGCCGTTCATACTGACAGTTCTGTCAGGTCAGATGGTGCAATTATCATGCATGCTGCAAGTGCATTGTTATTGGTAGGTATTTGTTTTTGTCTCTCTCTCTTCTTGAAATCTAGGTGGAAGCTGTGGTCTCTGAAGGTAAAAGGCTAGAACATCAATCTGCCACCTCCACTTGCCTTTAGTGTCTCTATTGAGTTTCCATCCGTATGTGCTGAGCTGTTCCCGTTACAGCCCCGAACTCCATGTTTTTCACTAATATTTTGTCAAAGAAAGGTTTGTCCTCTTTGGTGAGATTGAAATGAGTAATAGTCTTTCAACAATATTGGCAAGTGGCTTTCACGGTCCATGGAAGATCTAATGAGCTACAGCTGCCTGCTTGGAAAATTCAGCTTTCAGTGATCTGAAAGGACTTGAGTTTCTGTGTGCATTAAAACAACAACAATAACAACACAATTTTGCCAAACTTATAAATGTGTTATAAATTGCTTTGTAAGCTATTTTGTAACCTAACATTCAAAGGTTTCTAGTTTCAACTGCAATAATTACTTTTTGCAAAAACTTGGAAAAATGAACAATATAAACTATTTGACAAAGGTGGTTTTGCATCAGGAACTGAATTTATGGTACATCTGTTCTACAAGGTCAGTTGTACACTCATATTTCAGAGCAAGGAAATTATATAAAACTTCACTCTACAGTGCAGATTATGTATATTGATCTTTTCTTGGACCATCACCTCCTTTCTGCATATACAACTAAGCATAGCATGATATGGGAATAAATTGTACTGCATGAAAGCATATAATAAAGTATGATAGATTTGTGGATCAGTGGAGAATCCAGTATGTAAAGACAGTTACATGCAAGGATTAGAGTTACAACCTTAGTTATTTCTGTTATTCTGAGAGTAAAGAGTGATCTCTCATAATTCTCATGTAGAAATGTAACTAGACCATTTTGCCTAAGCTCATATGAAGGAAGTGTTTCATCTTAAGTTTGAAGGAAACCCTGTATATGGTTTTAGATAATGGTGTTTTATTAATTTAACTAAACTGCTTTAAAATACCAGTTTTAGGAAAGTATTCTCTTGAAATGCTTTGATCATTATTTAGAGGAGACATTTGGGGGCTATGTAAGTGATTATTTTCATATCAACTATAAGAACGCCTCAAGGAAAACATTGACCTTCCAATTTGTAAGCAAAACTGCCTAGTCACCTCTGACAGCTAGCTTTTACTTAGCTATGATATTTTGAAAAAGGGGGCTATCATTGCTCTTGAGAAAGAAGATGCAGGTTAAAAAGAAGTGCCTACAGAAATTATGCAATAGTATTGTACAGATCAGTGGAGTTACTATGGGGCATGGTAATAGAGTTATAAAATAACGCAAATGGAGGTTGTCTACTAAAGTGTGAACTTTCAACATTTGTAAGTAGAAAACAGTTCTTTCAATTTTATATGAGAATCTTGATTCAAGAAGGCATCAATATGACACAGCTGTTGTACATGGAATGATTTAGGGGGTATGGAGAATCCACACACAATACAGAACAAAGGTAACAAAATATGAGCCTCTGAAATAGGATTAGGATAGAAATGTTTCCCTTATCCATACTTACTCTCTTATAAAGAACATTGGAAGTTAACATCAGAATCATATTCTATGTTGTTTATAATTTATAGACTGTTTCTTGTTTATGTTATATATGTATATTAATTGATTAGTAAACTAGAAAACAAAAAAGGAAAAGAGTAGAAAATTTTGACTTTTTCAAGAACAGAATCTATAAAAAGCTAAGATAGGACAACGAGGAGGAAAGTAGGGATCTTCATTAACATCATAAATTGTATAAGACCCCCTGTGTTCTCCTATTTAATCTGATGTTTAATCTTTACAGTTTTGTTGAAATATAATTTACATACCATACAATTCACTCATTTAAAATGTATAATGCAATGATTTTTTTGGTCTATTCAGAGAGTCATGTAACCATCACTATAATTTTAAACCTCCATACTCATTAGCAGTCACTCTTTATTTTCACTCAGATACTCTAGCACTAGGCAATCACTAATCTATGTCTGTGGTACCCAGCCCCCCAAGCCACGGACTGGTTACTGGTGTGTGGCCTGTTAGGAACTGGGCCACAGAGCAGGAGATGAGCAGCAGGCGGGTAAATAAGCGAAGCTTTATCTGTATTTACAGCCGCTCCCCATCACTTGCACCACTGCCTGAGCTCCGCCTCCTGTCAGATTAGCAGCAACATTAGATTCTCATAGGAGCACGAACCCTGATATAAACTGTGCATGTGAGGGATCTAGGTAGCATACTTCCTATGAGAATCTAATAACTGATAATCTGAAGTAAAGCTGAGGCAGTGATGCTAGCACTGGGGAGTGGCTGCACATACAGATTATTAGCAGAGAGGTTTGACTGCACAATAAATGTAATGGACTTGAAACATCCTGAAACCATCCTCCCCTGCTTCTCCTGCCCCACCCATCTGTGGAAAAATTGTCTTCTGTGAAACTGGTCCCTGGTACCAAAAGGTTGGGGACTGCTGATCTGTGTGATCCAAGTTTTAAAAGTTGGTTTGAAATTCCCTGCTGTCTTCCAAGGACACTCTAAACCATTTAATTGATTACACTGGTACAATCAGAAAACTGTGACTACTTTCTTTATGGATACAAGTCTCACAAATTAAAGGGAGTGACAGATAATTGCATTTTTAGATATGTCTAATTACATATAGCTTCTTAAACATGATATTCAAAAGGTTGTTTTTATCATAGATATAGACCTGTTAAATATACCCCTCTACCCTGACTCTGATCCTTAACATAAAGATTCAAAGTATTGATCTTGTCTGAGTCTTAGAGTTTTTGGACTGAGATTCTGACTCATTCTGACAGCACTCACAAGACACTAATGTATAACTCAGAAAACAAATTAACTCAATAGAATGAGAAATATATTTGCCCAGGGAAGGAGACACTGTATCCTCTAAACAGTACATCCCCTTCCTATAAGTAAGCTATGGAGCAAGCCAAAATATTATCGATAAATTGTAAATTTGGAACCAAAACAAGGGGATTAGTTATCTGGTTCAAACATTGAGTGGGTCCTCTCTCTTATAGTCAGGCTGTGATGGGCAGAAAACGGCCCCTCTAATGATGTTTATATCCTAATCCCCAGAATCTATTCTAAGCCTTGGTTTTTCGTGAACAAAATGGGACTTCAGGGTTGTTTTGAGGATAAAACGAGATAATATATGTAAGGTGGCATAATGATTGATATATAGTGAGCACTTTAATAAATGTTAGCTGTTACGATGATCTCTTAAAGGCTAAAAGTAGAGTTTGCCTAAAGCATGCATTCTAACTCCTCCTAAAGTATAAATATATTAAGAACTAATGATACAACTGTTACGTTTAGGGGAGTATTGCACAAATTCTCTTCATGGCCCTCTGGCAGCTGACATTGAGCCTTCTTACCAAAAGGCTTATTTTTTGAACTTTTAATGGGTAGGTTAAAACTGCCTTTGGTTTATGCTGTAGTATGTAACACCTTTTAATATTTTCTTTCTTCTAAAAGCTAATGTGCAATAGAATGCACTAAGGAAAACCTGGAATTGTGTTTCTACAATTTTCCTTTAAATTCTTGATGACTAGAATCGTTTCTTCAATTTTTTAAATCCCTAATGCCTGGCAAATGGCTGACACATAATAGGCAGCAATAAATGTTTATTGAACTGAACTAAACTGAGTTCTAAGCAGTTATTCTTTCATGAGCTGTTTTGAAGTCATTTCTTTTGTTACTACCCTAATTTATGCCCTTAGTTTTCATGCTCTTTTTGCCACTTATCTCTTCCCTCTTTCATTGATCTTCCACAATGCCACCAAGCTAGGCAAAGACTACTGCACGTTATATCCTCTTCTGTTTAGACTTCTTTATCTTTGTCCCATTGCACAGTGTATTGTAGCCATGTTATTTAAGCCATTGCTTCCCAACTTTTAATGGCATGGTACACTTAGGAAATGATATTTATGTGGCATACTAGGGTAGCAGGCTGGCCACTTTATGGCCAGAGGCTTTGGATCCCAACGGCTGAGGGGATCACCATCTCAGTACATTTGTTACCCAATTTAGGCATACCATTATGCCTTGGCACACCCATTAGGAAGGTCTGTTTACTGTAGCATTTGAAACTGGTTGCAATTGGAATTCATCCTATCTTTTACATAGATATTTAATGAGCACCTACTGTGTACTTTGTAAGTTCTGGGGGAAAGGAATTAAAAGCACTAAATCAATTATTTTGCTATAGGAACCCTGTTTTCAGGCAGACAGATCTGTATAGTGTTCTCCAAATGGGCCTTCTATATTCTTCTCATACTTTCGCTCATGTCTTTGACTGTTTTGAATAACCTATACTTCCTTCATCATCATCTGTCTGAATCCTCATGTTGTCTTCTCCATGCTGCTGCCACTAATACCGTTAAAATGTGGCAGTTTTATGTGTTGTATTTTTTTCCATTTCATTATATCACTAATTTGTTCAGTGTGTTGTCCTCTGTAAAGCCTAGGTTCTTTCTTTATAGTAAATCTTATTCCATTACTTTTCATCTTACATTTGTCAGTTTTCTTCCTTTGTACATGTTCCTGTTGTTCCTATCATTTTATGACTCTTTACCAAAATATTTACCCTGCTTTTCTTCTTACAACTTTATATCACATAAATTCTGAGAAATATTTAATATTCATACAATAAATACAAAATATTTATTGTGCAGATACATTATCAGGTAATGCAAATGTTTTTTTGAGCTCATACTTGGACCAGGCATTATTCTAATAGCTTTACATATATTTAATGTATTTAATCTTAGCAATAGTCCTGTAAGTATAAAGTACTATTATATTCTCATTTTACAACCGAGGCATAGATAAGTAACTTTCCAAAAGTACAGCTATTAAGTGTCAATGTCATGATTGAAATGTAATCAATTAATGCAAGCAATCTTGACATGTGAGCTCATGCCGATAACCATTCTGTTACACTGTGCTGTGACAAAGCAAGTTGTACATGGATAAGCAGACCGGTAGGTACTAATACTTACTATTAAACATATCTCTGAGGTGAGATAGGCTATATCATAGGGACGAAAGAAGTTATAGTTGGAAGGAATATAGAGTCTAGAGGGTATGATGTTACACAATCAGCAAGTGGTCAGTATTATAAAAATCAAAAGTTAGTAAGAATATTATTTAGCTATCATCTATGTGAGCCAAGAAATGAACTGGGGACTTTACATATGTTATCTCACTGAAGCCTTGCAATGACACTCTTGAGTAGTTACAATTATTCCTATATTATAGATGAGGAAAAAGAATCTCAAATATATTAAGTAACTTGCCCAAGTGTTGCTAAGCTAGGAATGGCAGAGCTGAGGTTTGAACCTGGTCATGTCTACTCTGTTTTCATTTCATTGTGCTGTACCTCCTCTCTGACTATAATAGAATATCCTGGCAGAAGGGAAAGGCACAGGCAAACAAGCTGTTGCTACAGTGTAGTTAGATCTGTGCTTAATTTTAAGAAACAGTATTGCAATAATGTTAATTTGTTCTTCAAATTAGAGTTCGGGGAACTAGTATAGCTAGTATTCTGCAGTAAGCCCAGTAAAAGCAGTATTTCTTGCAAAACCATTATCTTGTGATCTTGGCTTCTTTCTCTTTTTGTGTTTCTTCTACAACATATGTGTGCTTAATAGGCATCTGTTTATAGCCAAAGATGTTTTATCAATTAGGAGTAGTGTTGGACTCTGGAAGTAACTTCTACATAAATATTATATTTCAGTTCTTAGTCTGAACACTGACATTTGACACCACCATGTTTTTCCTTTATAACATCATACTTTTACTTTGTTTTGTCATTTTTTTTCTTTCTGACACTGACAAAGAGATTCGTTCATAGAGAACTGACTCTGAAGATGACAGCTCTTCGTTGTATCTCAATGGCTTAAGCTCCACATGCAGTTTCTTCTCTGTCTTTAATTAAACTTGTTTTTTTCAGTGTTGTAGCTGGGAGCACTGTGTTGACACAACTCACTCTTGTACAGAACAGATTAAAATGTCAGTGTTCTAATGTTCTCATCTGTGGGAAAAAGAAAATATTTGGGGTATTTTATTTATAACTTTTAACAGACTCCTCTGTGGAGAAAGATTACTTGTAAGATGGAAAACTATTTGACGGTTAAAGGGACAGAACTCTATTTAATATTAGTCTCACAAAAAAAGGGGGGAAGTATGAAAACTTACTACAACTCTCTTCTAGGGATTTAGAACACATCTTTCTCTGTATTTCCTTTTTAATTTTCACTTCATTGTGTCTTTTAATTCCCTAGTGTTCTGCTTAATCCTTCCAGATGCTGTGTGTGCAGAATATTGACAGTTTCCGCAAAAGGCAGTTAGTCAGTCATTACAGTAAACACATATATTATGTGGAAGAGGACTACTGGTCAAGGGAAATGGAGTTGTTGTATTGAGCCTTTAACCTCAAATCACAAGTCTGAATGTATCTATTTTTACAGTGGATCATTATTATTTGATAACTATTTATCGGTAAATAAGACCAGCAAATTCAACATGCTTCATTTCTGGCTTTTCTGGCTATCAGGCAATCACAGGGTATAAGCCATGTCAAGTAGCACTGGGTGCCATGCAAATTTTAGAAGTCATAGTAAAGAGATGGGCTTGCTACAAATTGATAAGGTGAAACTTAATAGGAATAAGACTTATGGAACATTTACAGTGTATCTGGAATATTTGTAAGTATTTATATGTATTGTCTAATCCTCACAACTCTAAGAGTAAATAATATTATTATCCCCACTTTATAGGTAAGGAAACTGAGGCTTACAAATATAAAGTAACTTAGTGTCCAAGGCAACACAGAAAGTGGAGAAGCAGGACTTGAATCCAAAGGATCTGGTTTTGTAGCCTTTTCTATTAGAGAGTTTCTGCAATTTTATTAACTTTTTATATTGTACAGTTAGGAGCTTTCACTTTCTGGGGATATTGTTAACCAACATGTAATAATAGGTAGATGAAGATAAATATTAAAATGACAAGGAAAATTCTTTATTATGTTCATGTGGCAAGTGGTTGCCAGGCAAAATGCCTGGTCTTCTTTGGGTAATTCCTTCAAAGGAATTATGGATTGTTCTGGTTTGTCCATATAAAGGCAAAAGATAGCTTTCTAGAAAGGTGGACAATAGCATTCCAAGTGCCTACTCCATAGTCCTGGTTTTGGAAGTTAGCTGCCCTCTAGCAGAGCATCTGCCTTTCAGACCTTATTTAGAAATTTGCCTGGTTTGAGTTGTCCCTTGGGTTAACAGCTGTGGAATCTACATTTCTTTGGCATTGCTCCCTTCTGTGTAAATTACAGATGTTCTCTAATGCCCTTTAGGACTGCTCTTGGAAAAAGAGAAAAGAGGAAAAAACTTTTTTATTTTTAAAGGGATCTATCCTAGGTTCTAAGTAGGTGGTAATACATTTACTAAGTTTTTCCCCTTTATGGCACCCTTCAATCTTTCAAACTACTCTCTGTTGGCAAGGGTTATTCAAACATGGGTAGAATTTGTGTCCTCTTTAGAATAAAGTGCTAAAGCCAACAATAACAATTTTCATGTGGGAACCGGTGCTTGATATCCAAGTCAGACTATACTTGGTGGTCTGTAATTTACTCTAGATTAAAAACATGCATATGAGGGGAGAGAGGGTCCTTTCTTTCCCAGGTTATTTTTTGTTTGTTTGCTTTCATTTTCAGTCTTTTTGTGACTTTTTTTTATATGTTGTTTTTAAATAGAATTTGTTCTAGAGGGTTTTTTTTTTTTTGCCTTTTGATTCGGAGGTGGGATATTGAGTACTTGAAATGAGACATATAATAGAGCTCTTTTTAAAAATTAATATTTATATTAAACTATAATTTTCAGGTAAATAAATCTAAAGTGTATAGTTTAATGAATTTTTGTATATAGGTAACTTGGTTCTTTCTTCTCCACTTCCATTTTACTTTACTTTTATTCTTTGATCCTCTATGGCTAGAGAGAAAAATTACATGATCTTGAGGACTTACTTAGTTTAGATTTTTGGATTTCAGCCTCAGTTGGACACCTAGTATTGTGCATTAGGTTTTTTTTGTGTTCCGCATTGAGCTTCCTGTTTCATTCTCTCAGTAGTTACTTCAAACTTTTGTGACTATCTTCAGGATTTCTTTCTTACTATTTCCGTATTAGCTTTTAGCAGATGACTTCCCTCTTACTTCACCAAGAAAGTAGAGGTTATCAGGACAGAACTCCCCTTTTCTCCTGCTAACCCCCTTATAGCTCCTCAATATTTAAAAACAGTACCCGTAACTATCCTTCCTTTCCTGTCTCCTGTCTGAAGCTGTACTTTCCCTTCTGTCTTCTCAGTGACTGACATTTTCTGTATATCACATTTCCCCTTTAGCCTCTGTATTGACTTATTCTTCTAAGTATATAGGCATGATCGAGACTTTCCAATTAAAAAAATAAAAACAAGATAATACAAAATTTACCCTTGACCCTCTGCCACCTCTAGTTACTATCCCCACCTGTCTCCTTCACCTCAAGGTCAAGCTTCTTGACTCTCACCATTTGTACTTCTTCATCTCTCATTTGCTCCTCTTCACCTGTAGGTTGCATTTTCCCCCTTTCTTCACCAAAATTGCTTTTGCCAAAATCATTTGACTTTTGCCAAATCCGGTAAATACCTTTTTGCCTTTCCTAAAACTCCTTCTTTGATGTCATTTTCTCTGATTTTTCCTTCTTCCTCTGCAATCCTTCCTCTGACTCCTTTTGTGAACCCTAATTACTCTGCCCATTCCTTATATGTAGGAGTTATCCAGGATTCTGGCTTTATCTGGCTTTACTTCTATTTTATGCTTCTTGTAAGCAATCTGATCCACATACTCAAGGTTTTAGTTACTGTCTGTTCCTCCTATATCCCGATGCTTCCTAATTCTAGTAATATTCTGAACCTCCTTTGATTTCCAACTTTATAGAACTAACTTTCCTCCTGACAGTTGTATGTGTTGTAGGCATATATGAAACATTGACATCATTTTCCCTCAGAATGCCCTTTCCCCAAACTAAACTTTTTCCCTTTGTCATATGCTCTATCCTGGTTGGTAGCACCTTCTTTGCCAGGCACTAGGTTCTGGGGGTCCAGAGCTACAAAGACATGAGATAAGGTCCTTGCCCTCAATCACAGAGACTGAGGGGTGGGGAGACAGAGACATTATCAGAGAATTATATTACATTACAGTGTAGTAAAAAAGAAAAGGTCTGTATCATCTACATGTGTAAAACAAAAAAGGACATTAAACTCAAATTGTGGTTCCAACAAAAGTTCAGGAGAAGGCAAGGCCTCAGTGGAATCCTCAGAAGTAGGAGCTTGCTCTGACTCATCCCTTCCTCCTTCCCTTTTTCCTGCAATTTTTGCTGAGTTCCTTTAATTCTAGATTCTTAATATCTTCCAAGTTTGTCCTATCTTTTCCATCACATCTGTTATTGCTTTTAGTTTAGGCATTCTTGGGTTACTATGGCAATCTCTTGATGGCCTTCCTTTATCCATTCACACTATTTTCCCCTGATCTGTTATCCGTATTGATGCTACAGTAATTTGTATTTTAAAAAAAACCAGTATGATCATGTCCTTCACAGGTTTAAATCTTCCAGTGGCTTCCCATTGCTTTGGAAAGGTAACTGCTTAGCATGGCACACTGGGCCCTTCGAGTGCTGGCCCTACCTCTTGCTTCATCTTGCTGTTATTGTTGCTGTTGTTTTAGTGGCTTTATTGAGATATAATTCATGTGCCTTGCAATTTACCCATTTGAAGTATACAATTCAAGGGTTTTTTTAAAATATATTGACAGAATTGTTCAGCTGTCACCAGAATCAATTTTAAAATACTTTCATCACCCCAGAAAGAAGCCCCATACCGATTATCAGTCACTCCCCATCTTACTTCACCTCACTCCTAGGCACTTACCACTGTACTTTGTTTCTATAGATTTTGCCTGTTCTGGGCGTTTCATGTAAATAGAATCATATAGTATGTGGTGTTTTGTGATTGGCTTCTTTCACTTAGCATAACATTTTCAAGATTTATCCATGTTGTAGTGTGTATTAGTGCTTCTGTTTTATGGCTACATAGTATTTCATTATATGGATTTATCACTTTTTATCCACTCATCGGTTCATGGACATTTGAGTGCTTTCTATAATTTTGGTTATCGCAAATAATGCTGCTGTGAAAGTCATCTAAAAGTTTTTGTGTGGATGTATTTTTTCATTTCTCTTGGGTATACAGCTAGGAATAGAATTGCTGGATTACATGGTAACTCTATATTTCACTTTTTGAGGAACTGCCAAACTTTTTTCCACGGTAACTGCACCTTATTACATCCTCACCAATGTGTAACGGTTCCAGTTACCCCGTATCCTTGACAACACTTGTTATTTTTCATTTTTTTAATATTGCCTTACTAATGGGTATGCAGTAGTATATTATGGTGGTTTTAATTTGCTTTTCCCTCATAGCTAAGGATGTTAAGCATCTTTTTATGCGCTTCTTGGGCACTTGTATATCTTCTTTGAAGAAATATCTATATAAATCACATTTTAAAAATTGAATTATTTTTTATTGAGTTGTAAGAGTTCTTTAAATATTCTAGACACGAGTTTCTTATCAGATGTATAATTTGCAAATATTTTTTCCCCATCTGCGAGATTGCCTTTTGTCTTCCCTGATAGGGTTCTTTGAAGCATAAAAGTTTTTAATTTTGATGATTCCCCAAAATATCTATTTTTTCATTTTGTCCTATATGCTTTTAGTGTCATGTATATAAGAAATCACTTGTCAGTCTAAGGTTATAAATTTATTGCTATATTTTCTTCTAAGTGTTTTATAGTTTAGCTCTTTATATTTAGGTCTATGATCTATTTAGAGTTAATTTTTGTATATCATGTGAGGAAGAGATCAAACTTCATTCTTCTGCAAGTGGATATCCAATTTCTCCGGTGCTATTTGTTGAAAAGACTGCTTTCCCCCAATGAATTGTCTTGGTGCTTTTGTAAAATAAAATCAATTGACCATAAGTGTAAAGGTTTATTTATGGACTCTCAGTTCTATTCAATTGATATATATGTCTGTTCTTACACCAGTACCACTTTATCTTTGTTACCGTAGCCTTGAGGTAAGTTTTTTTAAATTTGTTTTACTTTTTTATTTTTATTTTCAGAAATAGGATCTTACACGGTTGTCCAGGCTGGAGGGCAGTGGCTTGATTATAGCTCATTGGAGCCTTGAACTCCAGGGCATGAGTGATCCTTCTGCCTCAGCCTACTGGGTAGCTGGGAGTCCAGGTGCATGCTGCCATACCAGGCTAAATTTTTTCATTTTTCTTTCTTTTTTCTTTTTTTTTTTTTAAACAGATGAGGTCTTGCTATATTGCCTAGACTGGTCTCAAACTCCTGGCCTCAAGTGATCCTCCTGCCTCACCCTTCTGAGTAGTTATGATTACCAATGTGAACCACCATGCCCAACACCTTGTAAGAAGTTTTAAAATTGTATGATGTGAAACCCCCAATTTTGTTCTTCTTTTGAAGATATTTTTGGCTATTCTGGGTTCCTTGCATTTCCACATCAATTTTAGGATTAACCTAAAATTTCTGGGAAAAAAAAGCTGAGATATTGATACAGATTGAGTTAAATCTGTAGACCAATTTGAAGAGCATTGCCCCATCTAATCCACAAACATTGGATGTCTTTCCATTTATTTAGGTCTTCTTTAATTTTTTTCAACAGTGTTTTGTAGTTTTCATTGTTATGAAATTCTTTTGTTAAATTTGTTCCAAAGTGTTTTATTCTTCTTGATGATATTGTAAATGGAATCTTTTTATTAATTTCATTTTTGGACTATTCATTTCAAGTTTATAAAAGTAAAAGTTTATAAAAGTATGTGATCATATGCTGCAACCTTCTTAAACTGGTTTATTAGAGCTAATAGGTTTTCAGTGGATTGCTTAAGATTTTTGATACAGAAGATCATGACATCTGCAAATAGGGATAGTTTTACTTTTTTGCTTTTGGTCTAAATGCATATTATTGATACTTCATTTTCTTGTCTAATTGCCCTGGCTAGAGATTCCAGTACAATGTTAAATGCAAGTGGTAAAAGAGGACCTCCTTCCTTGTCTTTTCTCTTTTTGTTAGGAGGAATGCATTTAAATCTTTCATCATTAAGTATGATGTTAGCTGTGTGTTTTCCTCAGAGTCCCTTTTTCAGATTAAGTAAGTTCCCTTCATTCTTAGTTTGTTGAGTGTTTTTTACCATGAAAGGGTATTAGATTTTGACAAACGCTTTTTCTGTTTCTATTTACACAATGATGTGGGTTTTGCCCTTTATTCTGTTGATATGGTATATTACATGAATTGATTTTCAAATGTTGAACTGTTCCTACATTCCTGGGATATATCACATGTATAATCCTTTTATACATGAGCTGCTAGATTCGATTTCGTAGTATTTGTAAAGGCTTTTTCATTTATATTAATAAGATATACTGGTCTGTAGTTTCCTATTTGTGTGATGTTTGGTTTTGTTATCACAGTAATATTGGCCTCTTAGAATAAGCTGGGAAATGTTCCCTGTTCTTGAATTTTGGTAGAGTTTGTGAAGACTTAGTATTAATTTTTTTTTCAAATGTGTGGGAGAACTTACTAGTGAAGGCATCTGAACCTGGGCTTGTGGAAGGTTTTAAAATTACTAATTACTTGTTATACACAGCAATTCAAATTTTTTATTTCTTCTTGAGCCAGTTTCAAGAAGAAGCAGTTTGTGTGTTTCTAGGAATTTTCCCATTTCATCCAGGTTATCTAATTTGTCGGTGTAACTGTTCACAGTATCTCCTTAGGATTTTAAAAATTTGTCAGGTCAATAGTGACATCTCTCTTTCATTGTTGATGTTAATAATCTTAGCCTTCTGTCTTTTATTCTTGATCAGCCTAGCTAAATGTTTATCAATTTTGTTGATATTTTTGAAAAAGATACTTTTTGTTTATTGGTTGTTGTTTTTCTATTCTCTATTTTGTTTCTTCCCACTCAAATATTTATTTTTTTCTTCCTTTTGACTGCTTTGGGTTAGTTTACTCTTTTTTTCCAAGTTTCTTAAAATGGAATGCTATTATTGATTTGTAAGCTTTCCTCATGTTTGATATAAGGTAATTAACATTTGATTAATTTTCTGAATGGCCTGGAAAAACCAGATTGAGTGACATTGGAAAAGTGAGGAGGCTTCCCACTCAACGAGGGAAACGGTCCCAAGGACAGGAGCCAGTGAGACAAAGGCAGCATAGGCTGAGTTTCTTTTTTTTTCTGGAGGGGTGAGAATTGCCAGGACATCATGAGGAGGATCCTCAAGAGAAGCATGGATGCAGCAGACATTGCATGAAGTGTTGCTGCAGGTAATGCGGCGTTAATTACTCTTCAGTGATTTGGGTTTTATTTCAGCTGTCTGTATCTGACAGACTTCAGCAAGATGTTGACTGCCTTTCTATTCCTTTCCAAAATTAAGCTTGGGTCTCTTTCACATTTCCTCCTTCTCGTTTTTTATTTTTTGACTTTTATTTCTAATTAAGTAACATATGTTCACATCAAAAGGTTTGGGAAACATAATACAAGAGAGTATAAGGAAGGAAACAAAAATCACCAATATTCCTCCCTAGAGATCTTCATTCTAATCCCTTTAATATGCATAATCCACAATCCCTTACCCTCATTTCAAAATTCAAAAAGCTCTGAAATGGACAGTTTTCCCATAAAATCATTTTGGTGGGAAAAGCTAACCTGAATGAATGTAAGGCTATTTATGGTCTTTATTTATCCCTATATTTCTGGATATTTATACTCTTATCTGCAGTGTATTATATAACATATGCAATATTACCTTTCTAAAAGCTGGAAAATTCTGATTTCTGAAACATATGTGGCCGCAAGAGTTTTGAATAAGAAGTTATAGATCTATATTAAAATTTACCTACATATATGTATTGTAAGTTATCTTATATCTCTACTTTTTAACAGCATGCTGTGAATATTTTACTTTCATTACATATTATTGGAAAGCGGTTTTTAATGGCAGCACAGTGTTCCATCATGCTCACGCATCCATGTTCATTCAACTACTACCCTTTTATATATTTAAGAGATTTTTGATTTTTAAATATCATAAATAGCACTAGATTAAACATCATTGTACATAAATCTTGATGTATGTCTCTCAATATTTTCTTAGGAGGGATTCATAACTTGTAGAATCATTTGGACAAAGCATTCAAATGTTTTAAGGACTTGTGACATATAAAAATGGACTGCCAGCATCTCCCACTGAAATGGAACGCTGTCATTCCAAGCCCACACTCCTATCCTCATTCGTGTTTTTATTTTACTTATGGTGCTTCTGACATACAGAAGTTTTAAAACTTCATCCAGTCATATTACGTACCTTGTCCCTCTGATTTTAGACTCTGGTATTATGGTTAAGAAAACCTTAGCCACTCAACAGTATATAACTAATTCAATATATACTTTTTCCTCTTTTACAGCTTAATTAAAGCACTTAGTACCTTAACCAATCTAGAATTTACTCTGGAGTTTAATGTGAGGTAAAACTCTTACTTTCTTCCAAAGTTAACCTGCTATTAATATCTCAGCACTGTTTATTGACTAATGCATTTTTCTCCCACTGATTTGAAATGTGAATCTTATCATATACTAAGCTATTATGTATAGTAGAGTCTAATTTGGGGCCTTTCATTTTTGCTCCATTGATCTGTTTATGTATTCTGAAGCAGCTACACCCTGATTAAATTATTGCCATTTGATAATGTTTTACAAATCTGATGATGCTGGTTCCCCTTTATTCTTTTTAAGTTTTCTTGGCTATTCTTGTCCATTTATAGTTCCAGATGATCTAATATCCCTCTACTATCCAATTAGAAAAAAAATACTCTTTCGATTTCAATTAGACTTCCATTCAATTTATAGATTAATTTAGGAATATTGACACCTTTACAATATTAAATGTCTATACTGGGAATGTGATTTAACTCTCCATTTATTCTACTCTACTTTTATGTCTCTAAGAAAGTTTTATGATTTTCTTCAAATAGATATTTTAAAAAAATATTTCTTGGTTTTATTTTTATTGCCACAATGAATGGGATTTTTACACTTTATTTTATAGGAAAATGCCATTGATTTTTTACATATTTATTTGTGACCAGTCATCTTACCGAGCTATCTTATTAAGTCTAATGGTTGTTCAGTGATTCATTCGTGTTTTTTGTTAGACAATTATGTCGTCTGAGAGTAATGCTGATTTTTCCCCTCCTTTCCAGTAGTTATATCTTTTATTTATGATGCTTACATTAGCTATATCTTCTACAATAATGCTAAATAATACTGGCAACAGCAGACATCTTTGTCTTTTTCCTGACTTTAATGAGTATGTCCCTAGTCGTTCACCAATAAGTACGATGTTGATGTTTGAGGTGCACATTCAGTATATTAACAAAATAGTCTTTTGTTTCTACTTTTAAAAAGTCAAATATAAATGTTGAATTTTTATAAAAATTCTTTTTAGTATCTATCAAGATAATAATATGATAGCTTAGGAAAAAAATCAGTTATTGTTTCGATGGGATTTCTTCATACTGCATCTTTCTTACACAGCTGATCCCTGAACAGCATGGGTTTGAACTGTGTGGGTCTGCTAATACACAGATTTTTTTTTTCAACAAAAGTTACGCCAAGTGTGCTGCTTCTCCTGTCTCCCTTTCCACCTCTACCACCACTGAGACAGCAAGACCAGCCCCTCCTCCTCCTCTTCCTCAGCCTACTCAACCTGAAGATGATGAGGATGAAGAACTTTATGATGATCCACTTTCACTTAATGAATAGTATTAATAATATGTTTTCTCTTCCTTGTGATTTTCTTTAAAACATTTTCTTTCCTCTAGTTTACTTTACTGTAAGAATACATAATACACATAACATACAAAATATGTGTTAAATGACTGTTTATGTCATCAGTAAGCTTCTGGTCAATGGTGGGCTATTAGCTGTTGAGTTTTTGGGGAGTCAAAAGTTATATATGAATTTTTGATTTCACAAGGGGCTGGCGCCCTTAACCCCAATGCTCTTCAAGGGTCACTATATTTGTCCCTGTGTTCCTACTTGTGAAGGCATGTTATTATTTGCAAGCTATTGTTTAATCTTCCACTGGATTCTTCCTTTATTAAAGTGTTATTTTGTTTTTAATTGACACACAATGGTCACACATATTTTTTTTTTTTTTTTTTTTTGAGACAGAGTCTCACTCTGTTGCCTGGGCTAGAGTGAGTGCCGTGGCGTCAGCTTAGCTCACAGCAACCTCAAACTCCTGGGCTCAAGCAATCCTTCTGCCTCAGCCTCCCGAGTAGCTGG
>CAUYRT010063706.1:0-24739 GCA_963574885.1 Lepilemur ruficaudatus | reverse complement strand
GGGGTACAAACATTTTGGTTACATGTTATGACTTTGCCACACCCAAACCATGATTTGAGGAATGCCTTTTCCAAGTTTACCCACCCCCAACCCCCTAATCCCTGAAGAATATTACTACCATGTCCCTTCCATTGTTAATAGCTTATCTAAATTCAACAAAAGATAAAGGAAGTCAATTGATAATATTAATGAGAATAAATAATAATTTAAAGGAATGGGTGACATGGTATTGGTTAATATATGTATGTATATATTTATATAATTTTCTTTCCTAAATATATGCATTTACGTATACATATATACATATATTTGCAGAGTTAACGTATTCAAATGAGGCCTTGAACTGCATCTGAGCCAACTTCAAAAATGGAAATTGAGTTTGTAAAATAAAACTTCATTTTATGATTTTTTAAATTCAGTTTCTTTTTTCACCTAACAACTAAGCATAGTTGAGGGTTTTCCAGTTTGGGGAGTGTCTTCTGTTTCATTTTGGCTTCAAAGTAAAATGAGGCAGAGTGTGTGTGAGAGAGAGAGAGTGCCCACGAGGAGGTGGCAATAGTGTGTCTACCCACAGGACGCGTGCGTGACCTGCGAGAGTGCTCCCAGAACAGGTGCTTGAAAATCTTCCCCATATCCTATTCCTCTTCTTGTCTTCCTTTATCTCAGAAAAAGGCAATATCCACTCTGGCTGTGCAGGCCAAAAACACAGGAGCTGTCCCTTAATTTATCTCTTCCATCACTCCCTGCATCCAACCCATCAGCAAGTCCTGCCTCCAAATTTATACCAAATCCAACCACCTTACTAACCTTATCCAGGCGACCAGCACTCCCGCCTGGGATGCTCACAGAGCCCCCTGCTTCCACTCTTGTTCCCTATAATCCTTCTGCACATAGCACCCAGAGGGACTTCTTGATTAAACATAAATTCAATCATGTCATTCCTCTGCTTAAAACCCTCCAGGGACTCCCCATCACATTTAGAAGACATTCCGAATTCCTTACTCTGGCAACCAAGCCCTCACTGACCTGACCCTGCCCACCTATTCCACAGCCTCTTCTACACTCTCCCCAGCCCCTGGCCTGTGGTCTGGTCCTCAGGGACACCAGTCTGGTGCCCACCTGGGAGCCCCAGCCCTAGGGCATCCTGTGCCTGGAATGCCACTCTCGTGTTGCATGTTCACCATCTTTTGACTCAGAGCTCAGTTTAGAGATCATCTCAGAGAAATACAGTAAGCCTTCTTCTAGTCCCAATCAAACTTTCAGGTGATGCAGTCTCATAAGAGACCCTGAGCCTGAACCACCCACATAAGCCATCCTCAGATTCATTGACACTCAGGAACTGGGAGATAATAAATACTTATTATATTAAGCTGCTAAGTTTGGGGAAAATTTGTTATATAGCAATAGATAACTGATACAAAACTAGAGGAGAGGCAGTGGGGGACAAAATATAGACCCCGCACACCTATTCTTCCGTGGGCTCAGCCAGGCCCAGCCTGTTACAGTGGTATGAAGCATTCATGTTTGCTTATTTCATGGAAGACTGGTAATGCATTGGAAAAAAGGTAGGCCAAATGGCCGGAACACATTGCTTTCAGTAAGACTGCTCTTGCTACACACTATCATGGCAATAACGAATCACTCATCAGAACCTCCTAACGCCCTGTTATAGGATGGGGCAACTAATGCACACTTCCCACCCCTTCTGAAGGTTAACGGAAAAACTTATAGTAGAACATGGGTGGCAGCCTCGAAAAGTGCTGTATAAATCGAGTGTGCTATTATTTTCCATTTTTAATGTGAATTGACAGCCACTTTAGTCTGTTAGCACTTCCTTTCCGAGGAAGAACCCTGACATCTTGTAGTGCCCTCAGCAGCAAATAAGTTACGCCAGCGCCTATTCTCCTTCTTTAGACAGAAACCCGACTGACACCTGTTATGTTGTCTATTAGATGAAGACGGTTTTATAGAATGTGGGTGAAGTGGGAGCTTTGCCAACTGGAAAGCATGCAGGCTCTAGCCCTTCCTCTTGGCAGTGAAAGAAAAAGTCCTAGTGTTTAGGAAATCAGTTTTGAATGTGTCTGTGCCAACTGAAATGCCAGCCTATTCTTCCTTATTTTCAGCCCTGCAGATACGACTGAGGCCATTTTACGAAGCCTTTTTATACCTGCAGGTTGTTATTCTTAGTTACTAATCCTGGTCACACATTAAGGGCTTTGATTAAGCAATTTGCTTTTTCCCTTCTTCTCTTCCATCTCATTGAAAGATTATAGAATTTGAGCATGAGTAAAGGATTACATCTGAATCCAGAGAGTACCGACACTGCTCCAGCTGCCTGTCATTTCCTGGCGTGGTTACTTATCTGTCAATATTTCTTCCCTTTTTTCCCAAGTCCCAGGCCTACTTGATCTTGTCCGTTTGGCTCGGCTGGTGGAGGAATAACAAGGGTCTTCCCATCATGCAACATTCTGGGATACATCATGACAGAGAAATCTCAAAGCCCAGGTCAATTATAACAGAAGATGTGCACCACCTCTTGCCCCTGAATGTCTTCTGGGGCTGCAGTTGTTTAAAACTAAGTCACCTGAAAAATGGAAGGAAGCGTGGGTCTGATTCCTGCCTGCCTCTCTGGTTGTTTAGTGGGATACAAATAGCAGAAGACCAACATGCCGTGTGCGTGGTTTGTGGTCGGGAAGATGCAAAAAACCTGGCAGCTACCTCATTGTGCCGTAATTACTTTTTAATTAGAATTCATTGAATACAGATGGATTCTTCCTGTTCTTTTGCCCAGTGATGTAGTCAATATTCCCACATCAGATATTACGAGGCAGTAGCCAGCAGTGAATTACACAAAATAACCCTGTAGCTGGTAGTGACTTACAGAAAGTAACCAACTTCACCATTTGTCTTAGATGAAAAATGATCTTACACCTTTTTGTGGATTCTATTGCTGGCTTGTTGATATAGTGTTTGTTTACTCTCCTTCCTGCAGGAGAAAATACCGTAGTTCCTGCATCAAATTATTGTAACTGACTGGAACATTTTTATTTTAAATAATGTACCATCATTATTTTTTTCATGGTGACACTGATAAATTTGCAGGATTTCTCATTTTATCCCCTCTTTCCAATGAATAACTTGAACCCAAACGTGAACAGAATGTACAATTTCATGCTGTTATAAAAAATCATTGCTCATCACATTCTAATTGTAACTAAGTTTGAACCTGAATAGCTATTTGCAGTATTTTGATAGAAATAAGAAGTAATTTCCATTTTTTTGCTCCAGGGTCTCTCTACATGAACTGACATATGATGTATATTTGAAGTCACACTTAATAATTCTCTTTTCGTTATAAACAACCGCACCCTTGTTGAACAGTGGATCTAAAATTAGGCTTACATAGGCCTATGTAATATACCTAAGAAAAGTGATTTATTCTAATGTAATAATGGCATAGATTTATAAAGCTTGACTACTCCAATGCTCCTCGTTATGGCTGTAAAATATTTGTGGCCACTGTGGGATTTTCTAGATCATTATTTTAAAAAAGGGAAAACCCATTTTGACAGATGAACTGGGGCCATTCTGAGCAAATCACAGATACTTCATATAACAAGGCCTCCAAAGAGGGGAGCATACACTTATTACTATGGCAACCCAGATCAAAACACTATTTTAGTGGAAAGTTTCCAGTTTTACAATGCAATGATGATTGTTTATAGTACCATTGAAACCAGATTCAGCAAAGGTTTAAGAAATGAGCTGACAAGAGGAAAATCATTATAGATAAACTGGGGATACCTGAACGGGACAGCATGGAATCTGCCATTATTTGATCAAATACTGAAATTTATTGCCCAGGACAATAGAAATAATGGAATAGGATCCAAACGATGAGAAACATCCTGAAGTTTCTTCTGTTACAATATTTTAGACTAAGATCAGCCAGATCTTAAGTTAAAACTTTGGAAGCAAAGAGTTGTTTGTTTTTTAAGTATACATCTCTCAAATCCCTTATTTTTCTGTCTGCAAAATACCTACTTGTTACTTTAAAGTTGTGGGCTAACACCTCCTTTCCCAACATATTCCATTTGACAGCGTGTAACGCGGCACAACTCAAGAGCTATGCCCATCACATAGGGCTTTGTGCTCACACATGTCTACAGGAAGTGACAGCCGGTTGCAGCCCTGCTCAGTTATTTTTATATAGATGGAATTTTTACACAGAAAGAGAAAAATTGTCTGTATCATGAGCTGTCCACTGTGCTGAATCTGTCTTGAAGTATCTAAGGACACACATGCATGGAAGCGATGGGTTAAATAACCATTTATTTACTTAGCAAGTATTTATTGAGCACTTATCATTTGCCAGTTGGTGAGCACAATGGTTGCACCCACGGCTAGGTGTGCAGTGGTGAGCAATTCAAACATGATACTTGCCTCTGGAGTTTATAGTCTGGTAGGAGTGCAATGGTGAGGGCCATAGAAAGAGATTGAAGGATGCAGAAAAAGAGAATAACTAGGTAGGGAGAGAGCTTAGATACATTCCAATGCTTATTAATATGAAGAGTTTAGCAGTCTTTGAAGAGGGGAAAGAGAACCACATTTATTGAATGTCTGCTTTGTACAAAACTCTGTATCCTCATACAGAGCTTTGCATATAATTATCTCATTTAAACCTCAGAATAATCTTGAGAAGTTGCAGGTTGTATTGTGTTTACTTTGTGGATAAGGAAATTGAGACTCAATTGAGACTTAAATAAAAACTCTCAAGCTTACAGAACAAATACATTTATGGCAGTTATTATGTGCCAGACACTGCTGAAAGTACTTTACAATATTAACTCATTTAATCCTCATAATAACCACTTAAAGCAATACTATTTGTTATTCCCATTTTACAGATAAGGAAACTGAAGCTCAGAGAGGTTAAATAACTTGCTCTAGGTCACACAGCTGGTAAGTGGCAGAGGCAAGATGTGTGCCTAGGCAGTCTACACTGCTACCACTATGCGATGGAGACATGTGTTGTAAGTAATCAAGAGCTCTTATCTGTTGTCTGCAATCTACAATCTGTAATCTGTAAGGAATCAGCAGCTATGAGTAATCAACAACCTGGCTGCAGCTAAACTGGGTCTGCTGACTTACCACATGCATCCTTTGTTCTGAGCTTCTTTGCCTACATGGTCAGGCCCACAGTACAACTATCAAATATTTTAGGGATCAGGACTTCTGAGGGCGGATCAGAGACACCAGCTGGTGGATCATCTCAGAAAGAAAGAAAAGTTTTAGATGAAAAAGAAAAAACAAACAGACATAGATCAGGTATAATTCCTAGGGAAAGATGCCAGAACCTACCAGAGACTCCACAGGAAGAAGTTGCAGAACAGCACAGGAAGCAGCAAGGCATTGGGAGAGATCAACTCCCGAGAGGCTTGGAGTCTAGTGAGAAGGGCAGGTGGAGTGGTTTGTTTCTTCCCCCATGGCATCTCTGACAGGTCATGGGCTCCTGAGCTGCTGGAGAGACTTTCTGCTCACACGAGCCCAGAGGCTGCTGCCACCAGTGAGTTGGGAGCTTCTTATGGACAGGGCACCAGGCTCCCGGCCCCGCTGGCGTGCTTCCTGCCCCACAGACCCAGTCTGGAATGACAGGCGCCATATTGCTTTTCCACAAACCGTGTGCCTTTGTTCTCCCCAGGGGGCTTCAACTCCTCGGGTTTCATCTCTCTCATTCGCACATAGACATTTTCCAACTCTGGCCCAGACTGCAGGAGCCACAGGGGTCCAGAGGGTCCTGCGTGACCTGCATGACTCTAGTGCCTGGATATTCTGGGAAGACTACCTCCCAGAGGGAGGGATGGGCGCAACCAGAGTGCTAACTCTCCTCCACCCAGACTCTTTTCTCCCCTTTCCATCCCCCACCCACAGCTGCCAATGGAGACAATTGGGCCACCACACCGAGGCTTCCACAGAGAATGGGGCTCAGGCCTTTCCTCTTGGGGTCCTGTAGCAGTCTGAGGGGTGCTTGGACTGTTAGCTCCCTGCCCATGAGCTCTCCCTGGTGCTGCTTGCCAGTGACCCCATCAGAGCAAGGCATGCCCCCAGGCAGAGGGACATCAAACCTGTTTGGGCACCCTGCAGGCAAGTCGGGACCAGTGTGCTATTCCTTGGCATGGTGAGGGACCTGCATAATATTCTGAAACTTAAAAAAAAAAGATCAACTGATCTCTAAGGAAAAACAATTATGCAGGCATCAGCCTTAGGAACTGAATGGCAGGCATGAAGCAGCGCTTTAAAGAGAATCAAGGCAAGAATGATGAGCTAAGGATTTTATACCCAGTGACATTGTCTTTCAAGTAGCAAGGCTATCAGAAACCTTCTATAAAATGGTAAGAGCTCAGGGAGTACTATATTCCCAAGCGCTTGCTGGAGTAACTATAAGTGGCTTCATTTTATCCAACAGGGATATGATTCAGAAAATCTTAGCAAAAGTAATTGACGATCTAAAATATTGAATTTCAGACCAAAGTCTAAAATAAAGGTAGAGCATGGATGGAAGAAGAGTATGTAAATATTATATGTCCTGGTAAAATTGAAAGACACTACCTGAAAACTGGAAGAAGAAAGTGAAATAAAGGAAGAAGTAGAAAAAGAACATTGGTTGTTGGAAAGATAATAGATGTCAGTGAATGGATATCATTTAAAATTGACAAAGCAGGGAGTGAGGTTGAAATACATACAGTGGGAGATTAAAGGCACTGAGAGAAGAGATTGTTGAAACATAAACTTAAATACATATGAAAATGTAGTAAAGGGTAAATAACCATTCACAAATGTAAATCTCAAATATATCACATAACTAAATGTGAAAAAATGTATATACAAATATTAAATGAATTCATGTGAAAACATGGTGGAACATGGGTGAAAATTTTCCAAATAAGCTGGATAAAAAAAGGCTTTTTATATATGTCTCAAAATCAAAACTTAATACATTTTTAAAACTGAAAAATATATACAAATAGCCAATAAGCATATGAAAAGATTCTCAACATCGCTAATCGTTCAGAAAATGCAAATCAAAACCACAATGAGACATCATCTCACACCCATTAGGATGGCCACCATAAAAAAAAAGGATAAAACAACAAGTGTTGGCAAGGATATGGAGAAATTGAAACCTTTGAGCACTGTCAGTGGGAATGAAAAATAATGCAACCACTGTGGAAAACAGTATGGAGTTTCCTCTAAAAATTAGAAAGAGAATTACTATATGATCCAGCTGTATGACTCCCATTTCCACCTGTAAAATGAGGAAAATAATACTTTCTTATAAGAAAGTATATAAAGTATAAATACATTGCCTGGCATATAGTAAGTGTTCACTAAATGTAATTTCCATTTCCTTTTTTATAAATTGCATAATTAATTTTATTAATTAAAATGGCCATTGTAGGGTTATTAATTGGTCTAATTTTGATATTGTGTCCCAGGGAATAAGGAGGCCCAAGGAAAGGGAGAGAGACGGGGGAATGGCCACAGGTCAGTGGAGCAGTCAGAACACACACAACACTAAGTTTGCATGAGTGTATGAATGCAGATTGTGGTGCCCCCAAGTAACGACCACAGTAACATCAAAAATCACTGATCATAGGTCACCAATAGCATAAGGCCACTTTCCAGAGTGTGACACTGAGCAGCCTGGTCCCCAGCTATTTCCTGCTCCAAGATTGCTACAACAGAAGGCAGTCAGCCAGGGCTGACCCTCTCCCCATGCCCTCCACCTTTAAGGCCTTGAGCTCTTGAAGAATGAGCATAAGTACAGAGAAGCAACCAAGAAAGAAGTTCCTACAGCATGTCCTAAAGGGAGAATGTCCCTAGTACTGTTAGACGCTGCACAGCCCATGTGGTCTCCTACTGGTTTCGAACTCCTGACCTTGAGCGATCCTCCCGCCTCGGCCTCCCAGAGTGCTAGGATTACAGGCATAAGCCACCGCGCCGGCCATCCTACTGGTAAAGTGAGTGACCCTTCTTTTCCACGCACTCACTCACCCAGCCCACATTAGGCTTTAGGCTGCCCTTTAGGACTACTTTCCCCCTTCAAGGTTGCCCATGGTCTTCTCTGTAATCCTATTTCATGTAGTCAGCAACGTCGGGAGTTAGGATAGGGGTGGTGAGGAAGGAACGGAAAAACGAAGCACCTACTCTTTTGCCTCAATCTAGTTCTCTTTCCCTCACCAAAAGATACCTCCTACTTATCAAAGCAGATATCCTGGAACCATAAGTTTTACCCAATAGGCTTCTTCATGCCACGGAGAGGAGCTGATAGAACAGCCTCTGTGTTAATTGTGTGAATGAACTGATATAATTGCTAAGAATTCATGAAAGGAATGGGAACGGGACTTAATGGGTTTATGTGCCATGAGAATTCCCAGTGTTCCACTGAGGTGCTTACAAAAAAGTAAACAAGTATAAATAAAACAATATTTTTCCAGATCTTTAGTGTCTGAAGCATCAAAATAGCAGGAAATGAAGAGGCATAACAATCACTAAAAATCTATTTAAGGTTGCAGCTTCCAGGTGTGTGGACTGTGCACCTGTGCCACTAAGGCTGACTGTCATAGATTTGTATATTTATCCAAAGGGGTTTTTTTTTTGTTTTTTTTTTTAAACTGGCAACAAAGTATTTTGAGCAAGGAGTACATTTTTCAAATTTGCACATTTGGCTGGTGGCAGGACTGAACATACTTATATTCAGAGCTGTTAATAATTCTTAATAATTCCACTACTAATAATTGCCAGTTTTACCATGTGTTACTGTGTACTAGGGACCATACAAGATGCTGTACCTACTTTCTTGCTTTTGCTCCACACAGTATGAGATAGGTATGTCCCCATTTTATAGCTGAAGAAACTGAGGCTTAAGGAAACCAGGCACACAGCTAGCGAGTGTTGGCTGAGCAGGAGTTTGCATGGACTGGGCCTGCCTCGGAAATGCAATTCTCAGTCACTGTGCTCTGCTGCTGAAGTCTCCTTGACTCCTTGCTCACCAGCTGACGAGCCTCCCACCCATCCCTGAACTGGGCCTCAAGTCAGAAACACAGACCTGAGCCACACTCCTTGTTGCTAGCCCAAATTTTCTATTCCAAATGGCAAATCTCTGGTCAGGCCCCTGCGACTGGGCCAGAGGTCCCGCCCAGTTGCTGAGTGCTGTGGAGCTGTCAGCATGCCAGGAAACATTTAGCAGGGGGTGGAGAGAAAGGATGGGAAAAAAGCACAGTGCATGTGTGTTGCCAGTTATTTAAAATAGGCAAATTACCTCGAACTGTAAAAACATACGAAGTTTAAATACCTATGAGTCGCTTTAACAAATTCGGTAACAGTCAATCCTCAGCACTTGCTCCATTTGTACCATATTAAATGCAGCTTGACTGGGAAGCGTGTGGTTGACTAACTGCGGGTTGTATAACATCAGCAGCCCTCTCTCTCTCTCTCACCCCTGTATTCATAAATTCTGGAAATAGATAAAAGCAGTTACATTTGTGCAACTCAAATGCTGCTACCTTGTGAAGACTGAAAATAAACCACCTAATCTCCAGGACCCCTATTCTACACGTGTTGGGGTTGGCATTTTCACTCATGCTGTGGGTTTGGCTCTGTGTAACCTATAGGAGGCCCATAGGCGCAGAGGGGAGATTATCACTGAATCCATGACACCTCAATGTCATAGGCCAGGGGAGTGGCCTGACAGCAGTTTGTAGTGACACCCATGCAGCTAGGAACAATTGTGAAGATGAACAGAGGACCACATGGCAAAGGTCACGCAGAGGTCAAGGAGAAGGCGGCAAACCCACAGCAGACAGCTCCTGTCCTGTTGCAACCAGAAGGGCATCAATGAGAGGGAAGGACGATGAGCTTAGAAACAATATGCTGTGTTCATTCTACGGCATTGATTCCATTTGGGGGTCAAGTGCTGTAGTGTGAACCCAGACATTGTCTAATTAGGAATAAACTCGAATTCAGGAACAATTATCCAGCTAATTGGTCTAGTGCACATACAGCTGTAAAGCCTGGGCGGTAAGAAACAATGGTGAGAGACAAAGTCCTCCCAGTCTAGGGTATTTTAAAGAAAGACCACAGCATGTCAGAGTTAGAAAAGACCTTAGGGATCATTTGGGCTGTGGCCTCATTGTGCAAATGAGGCCGGGGATGGTGACGGGACCCACCCCAGGCTCACATAAGGGGCACAGAGCCAGCACTAGAATATGGCTCCCTCCTTGCAGCCCACTATTGATCCACATTGTTTGACCAACAGGATCCAAATAATTGAAGAGTGGTGACAACTAGAAGAGGGAAGTCAGGCCCTGTCCACGAGGAGGGCGCTGAGGGACCACGCACCCTCCATTTGATTCCAAGTTCTCTCAAAGAGATGCAAATGAGAAGGGACCCCACGTCTTCCTCATACTTCCAGTTCCTCATTTATTTCAAGAAAACCATTCATGCTGTTCCGAACAAACATTTACTGAGCCTCTATTATGTGCCAGGTTAGGTGCTAGGGACACAAATGTAAACAAGACATAGTCCCTACTCTCATCTGCAGAGACAAGGGTTACACTGGAAGCCTCTAGTACAACTGGCTCCTATGACATCTGGTGAAAGGAGACAAGTCACTTAGACACTTTTCAGCGGAGAACATCATTCTTCTATCTATACCTACTCTACTACTCAGAATCTTCCGCAAAATCCTCTACAGGGGGAAAAGTGTGCCTATGTATTAACCAATAGAAATTAGAGAAAATTTAAATATGGAAAAAGAAAATACTCTGCCTCAGAGAAAACCAGTGCATTTCCTTAAATTTTCAGAATGTTTTCAGTAACATCTTCCCTCCGTATGTGCATTTTATTTCAGCTTGCCCGAACGGAGAGTGTATAGCCTCAAAGCTATGATAGGTTCTTTTAAATCCCTTGACCATTGTGGGACAAGCTATTCTTTAGTGGAAAGAAGATATTTAAGAGAATTCTGTTTTTTCCAAGGAAACTAAATAGTTGTAAGGGGACTTTTCTCCTAGGAATTAAGCCTTACATAGCAACTGCATACATATTAAAAGCAGTGTCAAAATTATGTGTCTGCTGGGGGACAGAGTGAGAGAGGAGGTGTAGGGTGTAAGCTAATCATTCGACACGATAAGCAATCTACGCCGAAAGGTAGCCCGCAAATGCCAGTTTGTGTGTCTACTCATTACACATTTATTCATTCAACAAATATTTGTTGAGCTTTTCAATGTACCAGGCCCTTTGCTAGATGCAGAGTAAAGAGTGGAAAATAAAACAGGCACAACCCGTGCCTTCATGAAATGTGCAGTCTAGCGGGGAGCTAAATGTCATTAGCCCATGGACCAGCCAGCCCCAGCCAATTTATGCTGCAGTAACAAATAAGCTCCAGGTCCTAGAGACTTACTACGACAAAGGCAGATCTCTCACTCCCATTCGGTCCACGACAGCCCACCTCCTGCTCTATCCAGTTTGGACCGAGGCTGAGGAGCAGCCCCCATCTGCAGAGGAAGAGCCAGGGCACAGCCGCTTAATGGCTCCAGTGTTTTTGCCTCAGAGCAGATTTCCTGGCAGAAAGCAAGTCTCCAACCAGATGGCAATGGGCTGGGAAGTTTAAGCTCCCCTCCCCCACCTACCCACAGAGAGGGGCCTGGTAGGAAAGAACAACAAATATTTTTGAGCAAGTAATATAAATACAGCAAAACTTACAAGTAGCAATTTATGTTAATAATTTATATGAAAAGCTATGGGGAAAAGAACGGGGCAACTTAGGCTGCCAGTGGTGGTGTTGGAAGCTCTGGAAAGGTTTCTCTGGGGAAGTAACGTCTCTGCTCAAATGTAAAAGGTGAAGAGATGTTCTCCAGCAGAAAGATTGGGAGAAGAGTACAATAGAGGAATAGCACGTGCGAAAGTCCTGAGGCAGGGAAGAGCTCGGCGTGCTTGAGATGTTGGAGACAGGCAGCGCCACGCGGTGGTCAAGAGTGGAGGCCCTGGGGCTGCACAGCCTGGATTTAAATCCCAGACTGGTTTCTTCCCAACCGTGTGTCACTTGCCCTTCTGTG
The DNA here is from genome assembly GCA_963574885.1 of Lepilemur ruficaudatus. Lineage (NCBI taxonomy): Eukaryota > Metazoa > Chordata > Mammalia > Primates > Lepilemuridae > Lepilemur > Lepilemur ruficaudatus. Next base: position 12,623 of record CAUYRT010063706.1, on the reverse strand, counting down.
CCTCAGTTTCCTCGTGTGTGAAACAGGGATAGCCATTCTGACCTCCCAGGGCTGTTGTGAGGATTGGGTGTGCGTGGCTCATGAGGGTTGTTCTTGTTATTGGAAAGGAGCCCCCGGAGGCTGGGACGTGGTGAGCCAGACCGAGAGTGAGAGATAAGGCTGGGGCGGTCGCATCAGCTCTGGCCTTGAAAGGCCTGGTGAAGACCTGGACTGTCACCTGGAGTACAGTTCTAAACAGTGATGTGGCTTAATTCAACCTGTATTTGATAAGGGTCTCTTGTCATATTGCAGGGAATAAGGAATACTTCATTTAAAGTATCCATTGTTAAAACAAGATGAAATCCCAGAGAGAAACTGAGAAAGGGAGGAATGAAGGAGGTGGGGGAGGGAGAAAGAGAGAGGGAAGGAAATGACTTTCAGGCTAGGAATGATCATTGGGACAGGGGTGAGAGGCAGGAGGAGAGTGCTGTCCCCTCCCAGTTTGCCCAGTATTAGAAAGAAGGCACGCATCCTAACAAGCATGGGGGGAAGACGGGGCGGGGCTGGGAGAGTGGGGGCTGTTCTTGATAAAGCCTCAGCGGCCAGCAGCGTGTACAATGAAAGGCAGTCGACTGAGTGGGTTGAGCTGCATCCTGGCACAAAGAAGGGTTCCCTGACCTCCATAGCAGCGTGTGTGTGTGTGTGTGTGTGTGTGTGGTGTCATCACGGCTCCGATGACGCCAATGTGCAAACGGCTTTTACATGCAAGGAGCTTCTTACGGAAAGTGGCTCAGTCCTTTGGCTTCCACTAATCTAGTGCGTCCTTGCATCCTGCATCCTTCCAGAGGCACCTCTGGCCCTCCTTCGCCTCCCCCCACCTGGGAGCGGAGGGAGTTGCTGGGACACAGGGGTGAAGGGTTGGATGAGGGCCCAGCTCATCTTGGGACGCAATGCTTTTGGGGAGATGGCACTGCTTCATCAGCTGGATGACAAAACACTGTTAATGGCACCAATAAAGAAGTGTGAATGTAATTTTCTCCTGCTTGTTATTTCTTCAGTATTTGGCATATTATTAACAGATCAACTGGCCAGTCATGATCCCTTCTGCAGCCAAGTCTTTCTTTCTGTGTTGCAGATTCCTAAAATGCAGCGTAGCTCAGATGTAAGCTCATCAGTCGGAAATAGGCTGTATACATCCCGAGCACATGAGAGATACCAAATGAGAAAGTGATTGAGTTCACTCCGAGTTTTGAAAGCTTTTGGGAACAGTGGTTATAGCCTTTGAAGTACTGGTACTTTGGAGGAAAGATCAGCTAGGGGGAAAATGTACTACCTTACTTCCTATACCACATTACAACATATATATATATATGCTGAGTTGGAGTAGCTACAATGCTGAGAATATATGCAATCAGAATAAAGGCAATATTTTGGAGCTTTAGAGCAGCCCGATGTGGCTATGATAATAACTACCATTTATTGAGGGTTACTCTGAACCAGACACTGTTTAGACACTTTGTTATATTAACTTAATCCTCACCATAAGCTCTTGAGGTAGCAGTGTTATCATTCCACATCATGGATGGTGAAGCAGAGACATAGCTAAGTTAGGTAATTTACTCAGAGTCATACAGTTTATAAGCTTTGACAACCCAGCTTCAACGTCTGATCAGGTAACCATCATGTACATGGCCTCTCTGATAGACAGAGTAACTCAGACCAGACATGCACTAAGCCCCCTGAATGCAAGAGAGTAGGAAGGATATACACATGTAACCGTATATAGGCATGGACATTTTCAGGAATGAAAAACAAAACACTCTTGTAGGGTGATTGCAGAGTTTGGCTTCTTACCTTACATTTTTCTCCCCAGTTATAATTTTTCACTATGGCCATGTCTTACTATTGTCGTGAAAAATATTTATGTTTTGTTTTTAGACAGATATAACTTTTTTTCTTATTCATTTACTAAGCCATATATAACTGGAGGGTTGTTGATTAATTTTCAACACAAAAAAAAAAAACTTGAAAAGATACGCTGATGCATCACTCCTATGTGTGCTCATTTTTAAACAACCAAGATGGAGGTTGCAATTCCCAAAGCAGAGTGTTACTGCTTTGAAGTTTCAGGGTTGTCTGTTCATTAATTTCTCAGGGAGTAGGAGAAAGAAGATATTCAAACATAAATTCCTGAAGCTTTAGGATATTTTCCCCTTTGCTGTTCTCTGTGTTCTGTGTCCGACCCTTTGGCTCTGGTCTCACCTAGTACAATGTTTTCATTTTCTATAAATTCAAAATATTTAAAGCTAATTGAGGGGTAAATTTAATGGAAAGGATGTTTGATAACTTTATGAGTAATATTAAAAATAATGATGCATGCATAATCAAATACCCTGAAAAACGCATCCATCCAGAGCAACTTTCCAAAAATACCAGGAAAAGCACTATAAAAACGGACCTTGTAAAAACATAGTTATCCACATTGCCAAGTATAATTTCACTCAGGGCACTATTGGGTTTCTTTTTGTTTATATCTTCCTTTTACCTTTGAGATCAGTCCCTGCCTCCCCACCTGTGATCAACTAGCTGGAGACCAGAACAATTAGCCAGCTTAATTTGACAGTTATTTTAAAAACCGGCTCTTAAATTATGAGACTGCTCTGATGAGGCACGTGGTTCCTTCACAAGGGAATTTTCCCCAAGTGTTTACTTGTCTATGTGAATTCCTGCTGTGAAACTAGTTGCTGCAGTGTTGACTTGGGCCGGATGATCAGTCAGATTTGTTTTGTGTGAATAAAATTGCTGCTAGATTTGGATCATCCTAGGCCAATCTATGAGTGAAGTGTACAAAATTACCACTTAACTGTCCCAATATAAATCAAACTGGCAAATTGACTCCCATGTTCCCAATCAGTAAGCCAGGTCAGCGGACAGCATCAAATATTACAATTAACTCTTGAAACTAAATAAATTATTTTAAAATGTCCATCCCTAATCTGTACATTCATTCATAGCCACAAGTGTTTATTGAGTCCTGGTAGTGTAGCAGACACAGTTACAGACGCTGGGTATTCAAGAATGAGTAAGACGTGAAACTTCTGTCAAGGGTCTCCCAGTCTGTGTGCTCTAAGTGTGGGGTGCTAGGGAGAAAGGAACTAACACCCCGTCGTCACCTCCTTCGTGCCAGGTATTCTGCTAGGACCTTAAAACAGACACACTCATTTAATCCTCCTCACGGCTCTGCCAAATGGGTTTTATCTCCCCATTTTATAAGGACTCAGAGGCGTTAAATAACTTGCCCAAGAGCACACACTGGAGGCAGGCTTTGAACCCAGCCCACTAGCTTTTCACTATTTCATGATCCCTCTAGAAGAAAGTTGTGTTTTCTATTAAGAATTTCAAAACTTTTCAAGCTTATAATCGCATGTGTTTCTCGTAATATCTTTGTGAGGTTGGCAGGAAAGGCATTGTAGTTTGCATTTTATTTCTGATGAAGCCGAGCCTCACAGAGGCTGGGCATGACCTAAGGCCTCATGGCCAGTCAGGGGTAGAGCTAGAGCAAAATGAAGACCTAATGTCTGTATACCAGGCTTTTCTCAGCACACAGATCTGGATATTATGCTGAGCTGAGCATGGATTTGAGTTCCCAGAAAGCAAAAACAAAAACACACAACCCTGAATTGACAAATACCCACAGGGAGTAAGAGTTAACAGCACTCGTTAGCTAAAAGCCACTGTTCGTAAGTGCTATACTGAGCTGCAGTGGCATTTCTAGTGTGCATTACACATTTATTCAGCTGAAAAGGAGGTGAGGAGGTGGTGATCAGAGGGCAGGGAGAAGGACTAAGAGCCAGAAAGCACTGGCTGAATGCTTTATGCCCTTGTGTAAATGACTTGACTTCCTTGTCCCTCCGTGTGACCTTGAACAAGTCCCTTAACTTCCTTATTCTTCTCACTAGGAAATGTGTTTGTGGGTGTGTGGGTGTGTGTGTGTGCGCGTGCCTGTGTGCGCATGCGTGTCAGGGTTTGGGGGAGATGTCACCATACATCAGATGCTGTGGCTGAAGTGAGCTCCTTGGGGAAAACATACCGCGGTCGCCATGCCCCCACTGGAAAGGTTTTCTCGCAGTGCGGCGAAAGGTGCCACTTTTTAATAACATCATTGGAATATCAGCTTTTTGCACTGTGGGACAAACAGCAGCGTGCCATCTTGTGACATGATAAAAGAAGAGACTCCTTTGTGAGCTCCCTGGCAAAACCCCTTCAGGAAAGAGGGCCTGGTCCTGTCGGGGCCACATGAGCCAGGTGCGGGCACACTGGCAAAGGAGCCGAGGCGGGAAGTTGGTTGTATCACAGAACACATGCACAGCCCTCTTGCCGTATGTGATGACTGCACTCTGCATACCTTGGGGTGAGTTTTACTCTTTCTCTTTCAATTATCCCAGTGGTCATCAGAAAGGCAGGGGAGCAGGCCTCTGAGCTGCTGGCACCAGCCAGCTCCTTTCCTCGCTCAGGGCGCTGCCACTGCAGCTCAGACAGGGAGGCAGCCCAAGATGGAGGAGGGCGAGGGCTCTGTGCACTCCTCATCCTGCCCTTTGGGCAGCAGCAGTGTCTGACATCTGGGAGGCTAGGTCTGCCTCGTCACCCAGGCGGTCAGGCACACTTGCAGCCCACGTGCAGCTCCCACACAGGCCCAGGCTGCAGGGATGGGAGCTGGGGAGGGAGAAGGAGGGGAAGCAGGGTCCGTGGGACATCTGCCCCTATGGGACCAAGGGGTATGGGAGGTAAATGGTATGCAATCTGATATAGAGGGCCTGCTTTTGAACCCTGGCTGGGGGTCGGGGCAAAGCACTATGCTACTGTCTCTTCATACTGGACTAACAGGGTTGGTTTGGCTCACTGGAAGGGAGCATCAGTGGACCTTCCTTACCGTCATCAGCAACTGGCCTTCCCAGGGGGCAGCCTGGGCATAAAAGAAGGATTCCCTAACTGAGGAGGACCACCTAACCACCAGGAGCACTTTGCTTGCTAGCACCCTAGAACTCCTCCCCAGCTCTTAAGCTCCATATACAGGAATTCTGGCTCTGCTGCTATGGGATCTTGAATAATCCAATTAAATTCTCTGGGCCACAGTTTCTTCATTACAAAATAAGGATAAGAACACTTCTCCTATCAAAAGATGACTTAAGATGATGTACGTGACAATGCCTGACAACTCTAAAAGTGTGTAAGGGATGCTTATCATGTTTTTAATTTGTGAGGACTTGCAAGAGAATGGGGAATCCTATAAACCAGTTATTTTCCTGCTCTTGGCTGAGGCCCCAGGAGGCCTTGGGGCCCTGTACCGATCTCAGCACTTCCCAGAACTCCCCCTTCTCTGTCTGCTGGACGGCAAGTGCCTCAGGATCACAGGCAATCCAACTTGCAAGGGACTTTGAAGGTCATGTGAAACAAGTCCTCTTGAAGCTTCAATTCTCTTTACATAAAGTCAAAAAACACGTATATCCTTTACTCCCCACAGACTCTGGCATGGTGCTTGGCAACATGCCAGCCATTTAATACTACACCTTGAATAAATGAATGATTCAATGAAAGAATAAATGAAATAGGATAAAGAGCAATGCTGGCCAGAAATTCTTTGCACATACTCATGGAGCATGTCGCTATAGAGGAAGATAGCTGTGCCAATACATGATATTGTTACCAATAACAGTGAGGATAATCATCAAACATTGAGCACATGCCATGTTCTAGGGACCATGCTAAGAACTTTACATAGAGATCTCATCTAAGTCTTAGCTGATCCCACTGAAGTAAGCACTATTTTTATTCTCTGCATCTGAGGAAACTGAGGCATAGGGAAGTTAAGTAGTTAGTTCAAAATCACCCATCTGATAAGTAGAGAAATCAAGATGTAATCTAAGGCTGGATCTTGTGCTCTGCTAGGGCTCTTCCTTCATTACACTTACCTCTTGTAATGTTTCTGCAGGACATTAGAACTCCTTCTCTGTCTTGGTTCCTGGATCATTTGGGTAAACTACAGCCTACACTTTGTTGCCTGGCAAGCAAAGGGGAGCGAGTGGAGAGGACCCCATCTAACTAACAGTCAATTCAGTTCTTGAGAACTTCAGCTGAACTGATCCTTGGCCATGTAGTCAATTACAAACTTGAGAGAAATATGCAAATTGACACAGCTTTGACTGTACAGATAAGGGTAAGTGTGGTAATTCCGAAAAGGCAATGATAGTCACAAAAGAATGGGAATTGGGACTCGAAGGACTCATTCTCTTCCATGTCACCCTTTCAGAGTCTCCCCTGCCCAGCCCCCTATATATTAATGAAATAGCACATTGCCCCATTCACTCTTTTTATCATGCTTTATTTTTCTTCATAGCACTATCACCACCTGAGAGGAGAGACATTATTTGGTTTGTGCACAGTCTGTTGCTCCCCTCGAAGGACAGGCGCCATGGGAGCAGGACCTCTGTTTTGTTTGCTGCTCTATCCACAAAGTCTAGAACAGTATCAGGCACATAAGAGACACTGAGTAAATTTTTGATGAATGAATGTACTTAATTGTTTTGAATATATAAACACCTGGAGTATTGACTCTGCTCTTTACAGATTGGATTGAGAAATGATTGAAAGAAAGGTTCTTTTGGCCCTTTGCATTCCCTGGGTGCCTGATGACTAGGGTTTCTTTTTGCACAGCCTTTAAAACCAACTTCCTCACACTCTGGTTTGTCTCAACATGTGCAGTGCCCCGTGATACCCACAAGTTGACATTTAGATTATTTCTTGCAAATAGTTTGGAGCAGCATCACACACCATGGGATGGCATGACTTCCCCCAGAGTAGCTGGAATATGGGAGATGCAGTCAGCAAATGAACTTTGGACCAGTTACATGTTCCCCACTCCTTGAGATGTACCACCACATGGCCTGGAGCTGGTCAGACAAAGGTTTGCTTCCCGCTTGAAGGCACAAGGCCAGCCGAAGACAGGACTGGCGTTCACACATGCCTCCAAAGGAAGACACTGTTTTAGGTTAAGGGTTATACATGCTTTGCCTGAAGAGTTGGAAAAAGAGTTTTACTGCCTACAGTGACATCGCCCCAGAAATGAAATGGTGATGTTAATCTAAAGGCTCATTAATGAGATACAAATATAAAATAACTGTAGTTTCTCTACCGGTAACTATTTTATACCACTTCGACCTAATTATAGAGAGTCTTGTTAAAACAACTTGAAAACCTTAGAAAGCTAAATAGTCAGAGAGTCAATTAAATAGATTACAGCACAGTGGAAAATGGGATGTGTTTCTTCCCAAAGTTGAATTAATCTCACATTCCTATGCTTTGGTAACTACTGACAATGCCTCTTCCAAAAGCAAGGATATGTCTCTTCCCCTCTGTTGATCAAATGGCATACAGAGAGTAGTTCTCTCGAGAATATAACACACAAAAACCCAAGCCATAAAGTATCATTTTCTATATTTCTCCCATCATTATCTTCCCTTATCTCCCCCAACATTGGAGAGACAGCATGTTGTCTTTTTAACTGAAACTAATATAGAGGTTGTAGCATTTGCAGAAATTGACAGACCCTTTTGGATTAATATTTTTTCCATCACCTCTATGTAAAATCTCTTAACTTCTCAGCTTTTCAAGCAGGCAGGCCATTACAAAAGGAAAAGGCTAATGTCTTTGGCTTGGATCAAAAACTCTATCCTAAAAAAACAGGTTGTTTTGTCCTAGATCAATCACTTAGACAACAAGTACTTTCAGCGTGCCCACCACCAAACTAGATGCTGCTGAGACACAGAGGAAGGTATGAAGCATGGCCCCTGCTTCCAGCCTATTCAAATGACTGTTAGCCACCCTTCCAGAGCTAAGCTGTGTGGGACTAACAATGCCATTAGTTAAAAGCTTGTGGAAACACAGAAGTGTGACCCAGAACAGATCCAAAATAATAAGGACACTTAAAGCAATAAAGTAGTTCTTGTAAACTGTAGTTTGCAGTTGCCTGGTGCTTACTTAACAACACCCATAAGCAAAAATCCTTAAAGCCTCAGTGAGGTTGTGTGGTTTTCAGCTTCCCCATCAGCTCAGATATCCAGGGATCCCGCAGAGGGTTGCGGGAGGAGCAGCCACAGAAACAAACAGAAGCCTTTGCTATCACATGGCAAGTAAGTGTCGCATCTCTTGAGCATCCCGGTATCTGGGGCAGCCCCCAGACAATGGATGAAACGATATCACATCCAGCCAGAAAACAGCCCAGCAGAAACAGTGAGATGACACATAAACCCACAAGCTCGGCTTATAATGTGGAACAACAACACATGAGCGCACTGTATTTCTGCAGCCACTCTAGAGAAAGAAAGAGAGTAAAATGTGTCAGAGAGCCACAGTTAAATTACTCACTATTAGCCCCTGCAGTGTGCTTCCAAGCTATGTGGATGCACACACACAGACACTCTCACACTCACACACATACACATGCAGGGACGGAGAATGTCACAGCTAAATTTTTTTACTAGTAAAATGAGGAGAGAGACCAACAGAAGAAGCTCCCCACGCTAATTTTCTAGCCAGCAGCCACTGCAATGTGCCCACCAGGAGAGTGAGAAGGAGGGAGAGCAAAGTATAATAAATAATGACTGGCTCTGCTGGTCAGGAAAAATTATCACTAAGCTTGAGGGAGCGAAACATATGCTCACCCAGGAACACATCAGGTATGGAGACTGAGAAGAGAGAGAAAGGAAAACCCAGAATGGTTTTGATGTGTCTCTGGGACATATTTATTTAAATTAAAGGAAAATTTAAAAAACAAACAGTATCACCCAAAGTTATATATTTCTAAACCTAAAAGTGGCCACCCTAGCTCCCCCAAATTTAAATTGCTTTTTAACTTGTGGCTTTTTATGGCTTTATAGGAGGAAGCCCAGCCGTTTTACATTTCTCGTGGAAATTTGCTTCAATCTAATATATTTCTTTTCTGACAGCTTTTGTGTGCTAGCACAGAAAAAGGCTCAGAATGCTTACTCTATGCTCACCTACAGAGATCTGCTCTGTGTAGGAAAATAGGACCTAGAAAATTCAGGGATATGCAGAGGCGAAACATTACCCAGATCAGGAAAGTCAGCTTTGCCCATGTTTCTGGGCTAAAATTTACTTTGATGTGTCCCTAGCAAATAAGTCAGCATCATACCAGGGTGGGCTTGAATGATTGCAGGATAAAGGGAAAGGCCAGGCATTATTCATCTTTTATGACTTTCCTAGAAAATGAAGGAAACAAAATCTATAGGTTGAAGATTTTCTACTTAATTGATAGTCTGTGCCCAGTGTGTGACCATGTGCCTTGCATATAAAGAGGCTCAGGCAGACTGGTAATATATTCCTCAACAACCAGAGGAGTAACGGAGTCTGGGTTTACCTTCCAGCCTGAAACAACTAAACAAAACAAGAGAAAGAAAAAAGAAAATAAGATATTGGATGTCAAACAATGACGGATAGCGATCCCTGAGAGATGAAAAATAAATGAGGTGAACCCTGTGATTGCTCCAAATTACAGTCTGGAGACGGTTTTATGGGTGCAGTGCAGGAGCAGGGAGAAGAAGGAAAACAACCCAACTCATTCTAGGAGGTCAGTATTGTTCTGATACCAAAGCCAGGCAAAGGTAGTCCCTCATGAGTATAGATGCAAGCATTCTTAATAAAATTTTAACAAATTGAATCCAATCATTTATATGAAAATAATTATGTCATCATATATGCCTACAGTCCCCAGCCCCCAGGCCATGGACTGCTACTGGTTCATGGCCTGTTAGGAATCAGGCCACACTGCAGGAGGAGAGCGGCAGGTGAGCAAGCAAAGCTTCATCTGTATTTCCAGCCGTTCCCATTGCTGGCATCACCACCTGAGCTCCACCTCCTGTCAGATAAGCAGCGGTGTTAGATTCTCACAGGAGCATGATCTCTACTGTAAACTCTGCAAAAGAGGGATCTAGGTTGTGGCTCCTCATGAGAATCTAATGCCTGATGATCTGAGGTGGAGCTGAGGCAGTGATGTTAGTGCTGGGGAGCAGCTGCAAATACAGGTTATCATTAGCAGAGAGGTTTCACTGTACAATAAATGTAATGTGCTTGAATCTTCCTGAAACCATCCCCCCGTCCCTGGTCTGTGGAAAAATTGTCTTCCATGAAACCGGTCCCAGGTGCCAAAAAGGTCAGGGACCACCGATACATTCAATAAAACAACACGACCAAGTGGCAGTTTATTCCAGGAATGCAAGGAGGGTTTAACACTAAACAATTAGTCAATGGAATTTACCATACTAATAGATCAACCCAGTAGATGCAGGAATAAACATTTGACAAAAATCAAACATTCATCCTGACAAAAATTTGCAAACTAGGAATAGAAAAGAACTTCCTCAACTTCATAAGAGGCATATGCAAAAAACCTACAGCTAACATCACACTTAATGATAAAAGACCAAATCGGTGCTTTCCCTTCTAAAGCCAGGAACCATGTCTTGTTCACTCTCACCATTTGCAGTCAACATTATCTGGGAGGGAGGGATCACAAAGCAACATGAGGAAACTTTAAGGAATGATAGATATCTTCATTATCTTAATTCTGGTGATGGTTTCATGGGTGTATATACAGATGTCAAAACTTATCAGATTGTATACTTTAAATATGTGCAGCTTATTGTAAGCCAATTTTACTTAAATATACCAGGTTTGGGTGGGGTGTGGAGAGAAGGACTCTACCATAATGACCATCGTTATTGTCAGATAATTGATTTACCATGAAGTAGAAAGCTTTGTTTCTACAAATAAATTAAACAGAATAAATTCACACACACATTTATTCTGTGGAATATCATAAAATTATTTGATTTAGAGAAATAATTTTATAAATACTGGATGGCATACGGTTAAACATGTTTATCTAACACAAGACTTCTCAGAGCTCTTAATATGTTTTTCATATAAATAAGAAGAGAAAGTAGTTTGTAGCCTTTTTGATCATATAGTCCCTTTTTTAAGGAGTATTTAAAATAACTAGTGATCTTCAGGTCACACTTTGGGACATTCTTGGATAGACTGGTCAGTTCCACTAAGTACAAAAGACTCAATTCTGAACAAGTTGCATTTGAATTATTTTTAATGTCAAGATACTTTCATTTTAACATCCCAGCACCAACTTCAGCCTTCACATATGGACTGCTGCCTTGGAAACAGCCTCCACTTTAAAAGTCTTTAAAAACAATATCCAGTTTATCCTAATTATTACTCATGGAAAATACTACAGAAAGAGTTAGATAAGAATCAGTTTCTTTCACATCCAACCCACAAAGATGCCTTCTGGCTGAAGGTCAAGGGCTGGAAAACGATCATCCAGGCAAAAAGAAGTCAAAAGAAAGCAGGGGTAGCTATACTATTTGCTGACAACATAAGCTTTAAAATAACAGAAGTAAAAAAGGATAAAGAAGGCCACTTTATAATGGTGAAAGGGAAGATCCAACAAGAAGATTTAACAATTCTTAATATTTATGCACTCAATGCAGGAGCACCCAATTACATAAAGCAAACCATGTCTGATCTAAATAACATGTTAAACAATAATGCCATAGTAGCAGGGGACTTCAACACTCCACTGAATGAACTGGATAGATCCTCCAAACAGAAAATAAGTAAAGAAATAATGGACTTAAACAGAGCTCTTGAACGAAAAGGTCTGACCGATCTCTACAGAACATTCCACCCAAATAAAGTTGAATTTACATTTTTCTCAGCAGCCCATGGAACCTTCTTCAAAATTGATCACATACTAGGCTGTAAATCAGATCTCAACAAATTCAACAAAATAGAAATTATACGATGTGTCTTCTCTGACCATAGTGGTATAAAATTAGAGTTCAATTCCTACAGAAATACTCACTGCTTCACAAAGTCATGGAAACTAAACAATCTATTATTGAAAAATTATTGGGTCAAGGAGGAAATTCAGAGGGAAATCAAGAGTTTCTTCAAACTAAATGGCAATGGAGACACAAGTTACCAAAACCTGTGGGATACAGCAAAAGCATACCTGAGAGGAAAACTAATAGCAATAAACGCTCACATCCAAAAAACAGAGAGATTAGATACTGACAACCTAATGAAGAGACTTAAGGAATTGGAAAAGGAAGAGCAAACAATTCCAATCCTAGTAGAAGAAAAGAAATAATTAAGATCAAAGCAGAACTAAATGAAACTGAAAGCAAGAGAATTATACGGAAGATCAACAAAACCAGAAGCTGGTTTTTTTAAAAGATAAACAAAATTGATAGCCCTTTTGCTAGATTGACAAGAACTCAAAGGGAAAGGACTCTAATAAACTCAATTAGAAATGAAAAAGGAGAGATCACAACAGACACCACAGAAATACAAAACATTATTTTCAGTTACTATAAAAAACTATATGCCCAAAAACTACATAGGGAGGAGGAAATGGACAAATTCCTGGAAACATACAACCTCCCTAAGTTCACCCAGGAGGTAACAGAATTTCTGAGTAGACCAATCTCAAGCTCAGGAATTGGAGCAGCAATTAAAAACCTCCCAAAATGGAAAAGTCCCAGACCAGATGGCCA
>CAUYRT010063705.1:0-24088 GCA_963574885.1 Lepilemur ruficaudatus | reverse complement strand
AAATAGAAAGAAATTAATTGGCCAACTAAAAATATATAGAAAAAATTAGCCGGGCATGGTGGCACATGCCTGTAGTCCCAGCTACTCGGGAGGCTGAGGCAGTAGGATCACTTGAGCCCAGGAGTTTGAGGTTGCTGTGAGCTAAGCTGATGCCACGACACTCACTCTAGCCCGGGCAGCAGAGTGATACTCTGTCTCAAAAGAAAAAAACAACAACAACAAAAAAAAAAACTAGTTTTGTTGGTCAAAATAAAAAAGATGAAATGGCACATATTTTAAATGAGGTTATTAAGCTTAACACCAAAAAAGATCTTGTGGCTGTATTCAGCTCTTCACACCCTTTTTGAGTCTACACTGGGAGTGTGTATTAATTTTTTTATTTGAATTACATGATCATATTTTGATATGGATACTTCATATTTTACATGCCTTTAAAATGCTCTGGAGGTGTACATATTGGTTAACTATAATGTGATAGGGTAGTTTTGATTTTAGAAACTACAGTTTTGTTTTGACATTTTTTCTTTGATACTGTCAAAATTTCTCTTAAGTATTATACCATATATTTCTAAGCAAAATTGCTTGCATAAGTAGCGTTTGACAATCCTTCACAGTGATCAGTCAAAAAATGATTTGGCTTCACTGTACACACAGGCAGAAGGCACTACCTTTTGATTTGGAAGAAAGTTTATACACTTGTGTATCTCAAAAGAAAAAACCTAAAACTTAAAATATTCTTTTTAAAGTGTTTGATTTATTTGGTTCCATGCAGTGACACCCTGAATATCTGTTTACTTATTCTTTAAAGTATCACATTAATTGTATTTGATGCATGGGAGTAGGTCTCAGGATTGTTGCTAAGGCACTTGCCGACTTGTAAGTAAGTGCATTCTCTTCTCTGTCTCTACCTTTAAACTGTGAGCAAAAATTTTTCCTCATCTTCTTTTATCCACTGACTTAGCACTGGTTGGCAGACAGTGGTCACTTAATTGGTTCACTGCATACAACCAAAATGAAAAGTAATCAATTAAGGTTTGGTTTTTGCTTTTGTTCTATTGTTAGGAACTCTTGAATTTAAAAATAGTTGGTATGTTTTCATCCCCTGCATTTATTGATATTCAGATTGTCTTACTTTGGCCATACGAAACCTCTTTAAGTCCTTTTGACACAACCCCATTTGTTTTTTATAGATTTCTTATTATCTAGAATAACAAGGTATTCATCTTAACCTTTTCCTGTCCCGGACCTGGATCTACATTTTTTTGAAGAAGGCTTGATTTCTTTTAGTGGGAAGTGTCATTTCGAGACACTAGGTGCTAGGGAGGCTCTTTGCTGTTGTGTTCATCATCATTACTAGGCCTTTTTGGGGACAGAGTTGGAAATATATAGCTAGCTAGAAACAAAATTTATATATAATACATGTTATTGATATAAAGTTTATATGTCATACATAACTTCGGTCCCCAACCCCCAGGCCATGGACCAGTATTGGTCCATGGACTGGTTCCAGTCTGTGGCCTGTTAGGAACCAGGCGTACAGCAGGAGTTGAGCGGCAGGTGAGGCAGCGAAGCTTCATCTGTATCTACAGACGCTCCCTGTTGCATCACAGCCTGAGCTCCGCCTCCTGTCAGATCAGGGGCAGCATTAGAGTCTCATAGGAGCAGGAACCCTACTGTAAACTGCGCACGTGAGGGATGTAGGTTGCGCCTCCTTCTGAGAATCTAACACCTGATGATCTGAAGTGCAGCTGAGGCAGTGATGCTAGTGCTGGGGAGTGGCTGCAAATACAGATCATCATTAGCAGAGAGGTTCGACTGCACAGTAAATGTAACACGCTTGAATCATCCTGAAACCATCCCTGCCCTGTCTGGAAAAATTATCTTCCATGAAACTGGTCTCTGGTGCCAAAAAGGTTGGGGAGTGCTGAATAACATAAGATATGGATGGACTTAATATCTCATGGATTCATATTAATACTTCCAGTTTATATTCAGGACCATAGGGTTTTTACTTAACCCCTTCTATCTTACATCTATGTTTCCTTTCTTCCATATCAATAGTCCTGATTTTCAGGGACATAGGGATTGATAGAATTATAATGTCACATAATTACTTATCTACTTCTTCTCCTACAAAACACACATAAAAGTATCAGAGTAATAGCCCCAACCTTTGAATACCAATATGATTACTAAAAACAGTTGAACTTTTTTTTATATATGCTAAATCCTTTTTTCCCTTACTTAAAAAATAATTGTATTGTTCTACATCATCAGAATATACACCCACTGTGTTACTGTGCTGTCTCCCTCATCACCTTCATTTAGTTTAAGTGTATTCAGTGCTGGTCTCCATTCCTTTTGTTCCTGTCTCCAGTGGTTAAGTGTTCTTTGACATCTTGCAAGTAGATAACAATGGCTTCTATCCTTGAAAATCAGCTTGGTTGGATATAAAATCAGGTCAAAGCTTTATAAATTATGAACTTTAAATATGTATAGTTTACTGTAAGTCAGTTATACCTCAGTGTAGTGGTTTAAAAAATCCTTGGTTCACATTTTGTTCTTTGACTATCTTGGAATATGTTACTACGTTTTATTCTGGCATGAGATGGTGGTATCAAAAAATCTGATGTTTCTTAAGTGATTGTTTTGCCTAGATTACCCATGGGATGGTTCTCTTTTTTTAAAGTACAGTAATTTTAATAGACTATTTCTTGGTGTTCTGGGTTGTTCTGGGTTGATTTTCTCAGGTATGTGGGGAGTCCTTTTACTATGTAGTTTTGAATATATGTATTTTTATATTTCAGTAAAGTTTCCTTAAACTTTAAATTACATGTTTATTTTGTCCCCCTTTGATTTCCTTTTTTCAGGACTCCTATCATATGTATGTTGGATCTTCTACATTGTCTTTTACATTTGAAACCTTCTTAAATCCATTTTATCTTTTTCTTAATTTCTTTTTGATTTTTAAAGCTTTCTTTACCTTTTATTTCCTTCAAGGCATTATCTGTTGTGCTTATTCACTCTTGTACTTCTTCTAGTTTAGTCTCCATTTTCAAAATGGATTTTCTTTTTTTTTCTAATTCTATCCTGAGTTTTCTCACTTCATTTCTAAATTTTGTAATTCTGGTTTATGCTATTGTTTTATACCTGGTATTATTTCTTTTCATGTGTTTTGGAATATTAGATTATAGTTTTTATCTTTTTTGTGGGCATTTCTTTTTGGCATGTTTTTATTGTCTATAGGAATGTAATTCTTATTCTTTTAATGCTATTGTGTGGCATTTGATCTCAATTCTTTTCTGTTACTCATTTTTATGTGAAATTAGTTTTCCTTAACTTCAGGAGGAGGGCTGACTTAGGAAAAGTTTTTCTTATTTCATGATCTGTAGTTCCTTTTCTCTTGCTTTTGTGAGGTGTTAAAAAAATGGACTTATTTTCTGATACATTCTGATAAACCTTTTTAACTTTTATCTGGACTCCTTTATTTTTTTGTCTCTGTTGTCTTGTTCTGTTCAACTTGGATTCTTTCCTTAGCATCTTGTTAGTATCAGTATGGGGCTTTGTCCTTAGAAGAGAGTTTTGGCAGGTGGGTTTGGAGAGTTTGTTTGCAGCCCCTTCAGATCTTACCGCCAGCTACTTGCATCACCCACTTTTGGTGTGGACATACCCTTCCCTCTTCTAGGCTGTTGTCTTCAGATAGTCTTACTGAGCTGTGAAGTTCGTATTTATGGACTGCTTTGGCATTCTTGGGTTCATCACGTACCCGGTAGCGTCTCTCTGTTTTATCCTGCACGGGTGCTGAGAGCATGCTACTCTAACTCTTTTTTTTTTTTTTTTTTTTTTACGGGGAGGAAGGAAAAGGAAAAAGTTAATGAATGAAAACAAGTTTTCGCTCTCTCCCTCTCTGCAGCAGGAGGGGAGGAGGCTGAGGTTACCATTACCTCAGGAGGGCGGACTTCCCCGCTTTTAAAGTGGCAGTGCCCTCTCCCCTCCCGCACCTTCGCACTGCCCTCAAAACAAAGTTGAAGCTGGCGCTGGCGCAGACTAATGCTGTCGAGGGGGCAGGAGTCTGCCCCTACACACACGGCCTCTCCCTGCCCCACAGCTGAGGGCTGACTCCTCTGCAGAAAGGAGGCACAGGCCAAGAAGCGCCTCAGATGCCCCTCCCGGGGTACAGCCCCAAAGGCTCGAATTCATCTTTCACTTAGAGGGTTCCTCCAAAAGGACAACCCGGGCCACTGCTCCAAGCAACTGGGGACCCTGAGACCGTGGCCCACTCCGCCATGCAGCCCAAACCAAGCTGTTGGTTTTGGTGGGACTACCTCACCTCACATAGTTTTGTTTTAGATGTAGTCAGTGGGTTTGGGTTTTGCTGTCCTAGTATCTCTGGTATGCTTTTGTGTGTGTATATAGTTTAAAAAATTAAGCAAATGTCATCTTCCCAGAATTGCCAATCTTAATATTTTTATTATTTTCTACATGGCATTTCTAGATCCTCAGACAGATTCTAAACCACCTGAAGGATTGTCAGGATCCCACACAGACTGGCTAACATTAAATGTTGGAGGGCGGTACTTCACAACTACCCGGTAGGTGTGTGTGTCTGTGTGTTAGAGAGAGAGAATGCAAAAGGAATGCTAGATACCATTTTTTTCTTTCTTTCAATTTACTGATTTCCTCAAAAGATATTCAAGTGCTGCTTAAATATACTATGTGATCTGAAACCATTTTTAGAACTTTTTTTGAATAAAAAAGTAAAACATAGTCACAAGTCATTCCAGAGAAAGCACGAATTGTGTTTTAGAATGTGCTTTTTAGATACTGAGTAATATACATGCAATAGAAGTAAAAATTAACACTATTGGAATACATAGAGATTACAACTGCTTTTATTAAAGTGATCAGAAAAGTATAAGTTTAGAAGATCAAGAATATTATTATGTAATAGTTTGCTAGCAGGCTAGATTAACATTTAAAGTAAAAGAAACTAAATATATAAGTCAAAGGAAGTGCCAATTTAGAAGGGATTTTGATAAGTGGCAACTTATTGCACGTTTTTGTTTCCCAGCATTACTCCTACCAGGTTGTAGCATGCATCTTTTTGAGAGAGCAGCTGGGATCGAGTATACTCTTGACTTAAATATGTTTGTTTATAAAGACAAATGGAGAAATCAATTTTTTTCCCTGAATTCTTAGGAGCACTTTAGTGAATAAAGAACCCGACAGTATGCTGGCCCACATGTTTAAGGACAAAGGTGAGTGTTTTCACATTTTATGTGATCTATTTGTATCTGTGTTGACTTTATAACTCCTCACCTCTGTATTTTTTAATGGTGTCAGTAATTTTTACAAGAGTAAAAACTTACTGGTATACTACACAATTTTCTTCCCATAAATTTCTAACTTTATTTTTTGTTTATCTGGGGCTTTCTTCATTGTAATGGTAACACAGGCATCTGGGGAAATAAGCAAGATCATAGAGGAGCTTTCTTAATTGACCGGAGTCCTGAGTACTTTGAACCCATTTTGAACTACTTGCGTCACGGACAGCTCATTGTAAACGATGGCATTAATTTATTGGGTGAGTTTTCAATATAATTATACAATTCCTCATGTTTATCAGTTTAGGATTTTTATTTTGTTTTCACTTAGTATATTTTCATAAAGTGAAAGTATATCTTTTCCATTATTTGAACTAAATATTTACCCATGTATATGAATGTAGGTAGGTAGAGACATAGATACAGGCACAGGCAGGTGGTTTTTCAGGTAGGTAGTCTTTGTACATATAGGTTTATATCTAACCCATAAATTTCAATTTCAGATTCTAAATTGATTTCAATGCTATCACAGAGGACTTTAAGGGATTTTGTTGTTTCTTTTTTTTTTTTTTTTTTTTAGTTGAATTGTGACTATAACTTAGCTCCAAGTTATGGACATTCCCATTATATTGAGAATTAGAGTAGTCAAAAGGAAAAATCATGCTTTGGATAATAGCCTGGATTGGCATCTAGATTCTACAATTTACTAGAAAATTAACTTGGGGAAAGTCTCTCTGAGTCCCCTTTGAAAAATGGGTATTAAAAATACTCTCATCCCTACTGACATCACAAGATTTTTGTGAACGTTCATGGAGATGATGTAGACAAAAGCCATTATAAAACACTGGTTGCATATTTGGAAGTTTATTGGCCTCCAAGAGGCTGAATTTCATCTGATGTTTGTACTGGAGAGGTGGGGAGTGTGACAGTCTTGGGTTCACCTGCCTGTTTAGCTTCAGCACATTGTTGCCATGTTGGAATGTGGACTGAAGGTGCCTTGATTTATAAAGCAAATATCTAACATTGCTTATATCTATGTTGATATCTAACATTTTATGTGACATTTTCTGATTTGAAAACACCACGTGCTGAACATATCAGCATCAGTCCAAGGACTTCCAGTGTACATTCTCTGTAGTGAAATACAGACCACCCAGTAACTTTTAATGTGGCTGTATTAAACTTTATTCCCTTTCAAATGTACCTATTGCAAAAAAATCACATTATTTGACGCCGCCAGCTAGGTCCATAAACTATTTGTAATTAAATTCTTACTGCTTTCTACCAACTATTGCTTTAAATCCTTTACAACCTGTTTTATTAACTTAGTTATTCTGCAGAAGTTACTATTATAAAAATAACCAGTGATCCACTCTTGGACACGGCCTTTTCTTTTCAGCACCTGTGTTACCCTGTGGCTTTTCACGCTAATGACCACCCTCTTCTCAGTACATTTTACACCTCAGTGTTGGATGTCCTGTGGGTCCTTCTGTTCCTCCCATTTTAATTTTTCCTCATAGCATCGATAGCATTTTGAATCCTCTCTGCCTAGAAAATAACATATGAGGAATATATTCAATATATCCATGCTGTCTCAGACTTCTGCTATCCAAGCGATTACCAAGATTTGCTTGTTTTTTCTTTTTCATGTTTCTCAACCATTTCTCCTATTTATTGAGTTGTTCAAAAAGCAGAGCTGTCTACTGAATTCGTTTTATAAAGCATTATTTTTAGTTAGTCTAGTTTCCATCCAGACTTTTCACATTGCCTACAGGTTGTCCCAAGTTGTCATACGCTTTAAAATAACCTGCGGTAATACCTTAAGACCAAAAAGGTGTAGTGAGCGGCAGAGCTGGAATCCAACTCCAGGTCTTACTGGTGCTAATAGAAAATGCACTATGTTCCTCCAGTGTCCTCCATGGATGTTTCCTTGTGTTTCTAAGGCTTTTTGGAAGTTTCAGAGGTTCAATTCTAAATTAGAATTAGAAAAGCATCTTTAGGAAAGCATTTTTACCACATTCCCCGAGAGGTTAGGATATACCCAGAAAATCTTGGCAAATTGAGAGCGAGGCCCACTAGATCGTCTCTCTTTTTTAATCTATTTTTTTTCACCTCCTCCTCCTCAAGACCCACTCTTATGGTGGGTTTCTACCAGGGACAGATACTGTGGTGTGGCTGCCCTTTCAGGAGGAATCCAGAGATCAAGCCACTCTGGTACGGACTGGAAACCCCATGCCAGGGTGGCTGCCTGAGTTAGGGTGCTGTACGTCAGAGGACCTTTGTTTTGCAATTGGATTATTGAAGGTGGAGTTTGGCTTTCACAGAAAAGATCATACTGTTCTTCCCAAATAACTGTGGTTTTCTATAGCTATACTTAGTTACCTTTGTTAGCTTGGAACTATTTGAAGGTGGAGGGATTATGTCTCACTTTCTGTGTAATTCCTGAGTCATTAGTAGTTTTGTGCCAAGTAAACAGCCACCTGAATGACTGAGGTCTTCATTTGAAAGGTAATGGATCCCAAGTTTATTCCTACACACGCTGATGATGAGAGAAAGTAAGCATGCAAAGTCACCTAAAAGTAAATAATAGATGATCCCTTTTATCAGTGAGAAATTTTAAAATTTATTCTCCCATGGGAATGATTTCTGAGTTATACTTTTGACTTCCGATGTGAAGCCAACTTAAACTTTTATTCACCTCTATCACTTTCTGATTCAGTATGTAGAAGGTATTTGTGGCAGACTGTTCAAATCTGCTCCATTTAAAAAGTCAAACGTTAAGATTAAGTGAACTAATCATATTTTATTGAATTCACAATGAAGTCACTAAGTTGTTTTAGGAATATGGGGTATTAGGATTTCTTGTCTGTGGCCTATTTAAACTGATTATCAGAAATACTTTTGAAATATGGAAGGCTTTCATTCTTTTGTAAAAATTTTTTTATTGATACATAATGTACATATTTTTGGGGTACATATAATTTAATACAGTCATACAATTTAAAGATCAAATCAGTATAATTGGGATATCCATCACATTCAATATTTGAGAAGGCTTTCATTCTAATTCATTCGTTTTCTGTTTTTTCTTTTTCAGAATATAAATAATTTAGACCTTTGTTTTTACAAAGATTTTTAAGTATTCTATGTGTATGTTCTAAACATTACCTTTTTTCTATATTGTCTGATAGACTACTTGTTAAATTTCAATTCCATTGTGAGAATTTAACAAATTCTTTAAATATCAAAATGGATAGTTCTCTGTAAAAGTCAAATCATTTTTGTTCTGACAGGTGTGTTAGAAGAAGCCAGATTTTTTGGTATTGACTCATTGATTGAACACCTAGAAGTGGCAATAAAGGTAAGGCTCTATCTACATTAGCCAGTGTTATACATGTTGGCGGTATCTGCCCAAAGCCCCATTAATTTCTTAATATCTTTTTCAAGAATTCTCAACCACCAGAGGATCATTCACCAATATCCCGAAAGGAGTTTGTCCGATTTCTGCTAGCAACTCCAACCAAGTCAGAACTGCGTTGCCAGGTAATTGAAGCAGGCTTCTCCAAGAGCTATTTGTATCAGCGAATCTGTGAATAAAGTTTTATATCCTTCTGGGGTTTTTTATGTTTTTTGCTTTATTTTCCTTTTCCATGCAAGATATACTTTAAGGGTTATAGTGTTGATTTCATTCTGAAGTGGTTAGCTAAAAAGATGCAGTAGCCTTTTTTATTGTCTAATTATGCCTTATGGAGCAGTTGGTGAGCATTGCATGGAAATTGCAGCGGTTGTTTTAAAGTCAGTATTTGTACAGTTGCCACATATGGCCTGGTCAGTGTCAGATACTTTTGTGTGTTGTAACATTACAGATTTTAAAAACCACAATACGGGCTGAGGGTGGTGGCTCACACTTGTAATCCCAGCACTTGGGAGGCCAAGGCAAGAGGATTGCTTGAGGCCAGGAGTGCAAGACCAGCCTGGGCAACAAAGCAAGACCCCGTCCCTATGAAGAATAAAAATTAAAAAAAAAAAAAAAGCTGGGCACAGTGGCACATACCTATAGTCCCAGCTACTCGGGAGGCTGAGACGGGAGGATTGCTTGAGCCCAGGAATTCGAGATTACAGTGAGCTATGATGGCACCACTGCACTTTAGTCTGGGCAACAGAGATTGATCCTGCGTCTTAAAACACACAGACACACACACACACTCATTCTACTCCTTTTTTCTTAATAAAACTATCTTGAATTACTGAATTAATAACATAATTTAAACATAATCAGACTTAAATAACATTTATCAGCAGGTATATAACTAGCAGGGATCCCCTTCTTTAGAAACTTCTGTACATAATAAATGAAGTATAACCAGGCTATATTCTAATGTATTTCTCAATGGGGTTTCTTTTTTGAGGAACCCATTAAGGATGGATACTTTATGTATCTAAGTTCCATTGGATCATGTTTTATAATAAATTTTAAGTGACTGAACTGCCAGTTGTTTCTAACAAAGTTTGGTGGTTAGCTGTAGTAATTAAGGTTAATACAAACAGATGGTTTAATTGTGACAATTTGTGCTTTTTCATTGCAGGGTTTGAACTTCAGTGGTGCTGATCTTTCTCGTTTGGACCTTCGATACATTAACTTCAAAATGGCCAATTTAAGCCGCTGCAACCTTGCACATGCAAATCTTTGCTGTGCAAATCTTGAACGAGCTGATCTCTCTGGATCAGTGCTTGATGTAAGTATTATTTTTGGTTACAACAGAAAATTAAATTTTTAGTCTGTTGAACAGTCTCAGAGCCTTTGGAACAGGAATTATATCTGTCTTTTACTGGAGCTTTTACTTGGAAACAGATAGTTTATTATGTTGATGATAAAATGAGGGGTCTGAAAGTGAAATGAGTTGGTTTCACAATTTTGATACCCTTTACTAAACATGGATCTGAAAGGTTTAGCAACTAATAAGAAATTAAATCTTGATCTCTTCAATATAGCGTATAGTTCATAATTACCTTAAGAACTTTTAATAATGATTACAGTTTGTTTTACTTTGGCATTACATAAAGAACCAGAGATGTTTATTTGCATATGTCAGCTTCTTGTGTTATAATTTCAAGAACATAAAATCCAGTCATCTTTTAGTTACTTTGCTCCTTCCAGATCCTAATTATCTTACCTACCTACTCAGAGCTTCTGCAGTACCTGGTGTTAAGGCACAGGCACGGATGGGAATGAGTGAGCATTTGTCAGTTGTCTGTGATTTGAATGTTCTCATCTCGCTTTTACTAGAATTGACAGTAATGTGAATGAAATTGCACCTGTAAAAAAAGGTTTTTCTTTATAGGTATGGCTATAACAACTCCATCAGCCTTCGGACTTAAAACTACTTCACTGATCTAATTATAACAACAAATATAATTATCGTTCATACTGTGACTTAGTTTTTAGAACACTTTCACATTAATCTTCTACTTTGTCAGCACAATTTATGAAAAAGGTCTGATGTTAATGTCACCTTTATTGATAAGCTGTCTGGCTTAGCTAGTAGTTGTTAGAATTCAGATCTAATGGCATTGAACCCTTTGAGATGAATGAACATAATTAAAATTCTTACAACGTATTTTCTATCTTTTTACTCTCTGCTCTGCATTAAGCATTGTGATTTAGGTACTCAGGGTTGACAATGTTGTGTAGCAGTGGTTGGTACAGAAGGATCGACAAGCAACTTGTTGGCGTTTTGTAGCTATGATACCTTTATTTGCTGGTATTAGTATTCTGACCTTTGACACGAAGGTGGTAGTAGCATCTTGGAACATCAAGCTTTCACTTACTGATTCCTACAGTATTAAGGAAGAGAAAATCCATACCCGTAACAAGTTTATGCCTTCCTTACCCATACATTTTGACCATTGTATTTTCATGCCAGAGCTGCATTTAAAAATACAAATAGAAAGGCTGGGCATGGTGGTTCACACCTGTAATCCCAGCACTTTGGGAAGCTGAGGAGGGATGAGCACTTGAGGTCAGGAGTTCAAGACCAGCCTGAGCAACATAGCAAGACCTGTCTCTACAAAAAATTTCAAAACATTAACTGGGTGTGGTGGCTCACACCTATAGTCCCAGCTACTCCGGAGGCTGAGGTGGGAGGAATGCTTGAGCCCAGGAGTTCAAGGCTAAAGTGAGCTATGATTGTGCCACTGCACTCCTATCTGGGCAACAGAGCATGACCCTGCCACAAAAAAGAAAAAATAAATAGCAACGTCACACTTCTGACTTTTATCTAAACCCTTATATTTCATGTGAAATGTGCATGTTGTTAATTGGGTGTTTATTTCTTTTAAAACAGTTCTAAAGTAACTATTTCCTTAAAACTTTCTCAGTTCTTATTGGGTTTGATTAAAAAATTCTTTATTGTAAACAGAAAATAATTTTCAGTGTGTTGAATTGAGGTTTTCCTCTTTTTTTTATATTTTTCTCTTCATAGTTGAACAAATTTGAACAAAAAACATTTCTCTTTTCTTTGCAGTGTGCAAATCTCCAGGGAGTCAAGATGCTCTGTTCTAATGCAGAAGGAGCATCCCTGAAACTGTGTAATTTTGAGGATCCTTCTGGTCTTAAAGCCAATTTAGAAGGTAAGATCCTATCTGTAAATGACTATTCTATGGTGAAAGCAAACCGTAAAGGCAAAAGCCCGGCAAAGTAATTATTACGGGTAAAACACAATAGCTGTTTCTGTCATCATATATGGAGAATTTGCAAGGTGTAAGATGCCTCCATTTGGTCTCAGTCATAAGCTAATTATAACTGAGGACTCAGAAGAAATAAAGCCTCAAATCTTTAATGAGGTTTTAGTTCCAGAATTAAATATCAGCATCTTTAACTTTCAAATATCACAAAATAGTCTTAATCTGAACAAAAGGAAGAATTTCAGTTTGCACAAAGCCAGAAAGGTTTGTCATTTTTAGGTTTAATGTGTTATTTATTAATTCTTCATTGCTTTGTCTGTGAACTGGTCACTTTGTTACTTGCATAGTTAGGAGACAGTACTTCTCTCCCTTGTCATAAACTTGTGGGGCCTATTGTAGAGAGCTATTTATCACAAGGCAGAATTGAGTTTTTCCCTCAAAAGTATTAACGAAAACTTCCTTGTAGTGTAAGTAAACAAATGGCTGACATTGAATTCTTTGTATATGTAAGTTGGTTGAGAGACTGAGATTTCAGATTCATTTCTAAAAGTTAAAGGAGGCTTTCATCTTTCACCTCCAGTTAAAGTATCTTGTAGTTTCGTTGAAGGTGGATAACTATAAATATTTTTAAGTTAAACTACTACAAAAATACATTCACTGCAGGTGCTAATCTGAAAGGTGTGGATATGGAAGGAAGTCAAATGACAGGGATTAACCTGAGAGTTGCTACCTTAAAAAATGCAAAGTTGAAGAACTGTAACCTCAGAGGAGCAACCCTGGCAGGAACTGATTTAGAGGTAAGTGCACCAACATTTAAAGAGTTTTTGTTAATGTATAATTACTGAGTATCCCATGTGAAATTTTTTGAAATAATAAAGTTAGTTGGCTGGTAAAACTGCCAGGTAACCTGCCAACACAGCTAGAGGAATGGTTTCCTTACATTTGCATGTTTATAGAAATTTGAATTCCAGAGTAGGATTCAGTTCCCTAAGTCACAGGTGCCAGTTCCAGATTGGAAGACTCATCTGATATCCATCATTGATTTCATTTCTCTTGGGTCTTTCTTAAGTAGGTAAAAGTTTGATGCATTAGTAATCTAATGTGTTTTCCATAAAATTTAATTTCAAACAGAATTAAATGGGCCAGATTACTTCTTGAACTACTTGAGAAATTAAAATGATATCCAGGTTTGAAATTAGGTTCAGGAAAAGCCTATTTTAAATCGGAATCATAATTTTTTTGAATCTCAGCTTGAGATTTTTTGTCCAGTCATCCTTTTCATAAGAATTGTATTTCGTATATCTTGTTGATTTGCAAATTGAGCTAGCAGATGCAGTAGCTGTGGATAGGTCTACGTCAGTGCTGTCCAGTAGCACCTTCTGCAGGAGGGACAGGTTCTGTATCTATCCAGCTGTTCAGTCCACTAGCTACCAGCCACGTGTAGCTATTGAGCACTTGAGATGTGGCTAGTGCAAGTGGGAAATTCATTTTTTAATTCATTCAAATTTAGCCGACTGTAGCTGGTAGTTATATTGTACAGTAGCTCTATCTAAGAAAATCCAGCATAGATTGTAGAGAATAGTATGTCAGAATTTAGCTTGCTGTTGCTTTTTAAAAAAATATTTTTGCCTTGATCTCTTGATGGCTCTCAGCAGCAGAGTAGCAGACTCTTTTAAACTTCAGGGCAAAAAGAACTGGCCTAAGGCTGATGGTATAAAAATGTTAGGGCTGGGGAATGGGAAAAATCTATTACACAATTATCAAGTAAAATCTCTTTCAGATTTTTTAAAAAAGAGTCTTCCCCCATCTTGTACCTTCTGTTGTTGTTCTTGGAGTGTGGTAACATTGTTTATATAATATTTATTACATTGTAATCCATTCTGGATTTTGAATGCCTTATTCTAAAATACACAAACAGGGACATGCTTCCTCTTTGTTTACCCATATGAGGGAACTTCAAAAAGTTCATGGAAAAATGGAATTAAAAGATGAAAAATAAAAACTTTATTTGTCCATATGAGCTCCATCAAGGTCAGGACACTTTTGTAATCAATGATAACAGCCATTTAATCCATCCCTAAAGAACTGAGGGCCCTGGAAATTACCCAAGTCAATGCAGCCTTTTTTACGTCTACTGAAGAAAAATGGGCATCCTTTAAAGATTTTTTAAAATGAGGAAACAAAAATAAGTCAGGAGGAACCAAATCAGGACTGTAAGACGGATGATGATTTCCCATCAAAAGTGTCAAAAATTGCCCATTTGATGGGAGGAAGGAGCAGGAGTGTTTTCGTGGTGGAGAAGGACTCTCTGGAGAAGCTTTCTGAGGGGTTTCTCTGCTAATGCTTTAGGGAACCTTCTCAAAACACTCTTATAATAAGCAGATGTTACTGTTCTTTGACCTCCAGAAAGTTAACAAGCAGAACGCCTTGAGCATCCAAAAAACCTGTTGCCATGACCTTTGCTCTCCTGACCGTCTGCTTTTGCTTTGACTGGTCTGTATTCACTTCTTGGTAGCCGTGGCTCTGATTGTGCTTTGTCTTCAGACTCGTACTGGTAAAGCCACCGTGTTCCATCTCCTGTTCCAGTTCTTTGAAGAAATGCTTCAGGATCTTGATCCCACTTGTTTAAAATTTCCACTGAAAGTTCTGCTCTTGTCTGCAGCTGATCTGAGTGCAACGGTTTTGGCACCCGAGTGGAGAGTTTGCTTAACTTTAATTTTTCAGGCAGAATTGTGTAAGCTGAACCAGTTGAGATGTCTACGGTGTTGGCTGTTGTTTCTGCTGTTAATCTTTGGTCCTCTTCAATTAGGGCACAAACAAGATGAATTTTTTCCCTGAAAATTGATGTGGATGGTCTGCCGCTGCAGGCTTCATCTTCAGTATCATCTTATCCCTTCTTAAAATGAGTTATCTATGTGTAAACTGCTGGTTTCTTTGGGGCATTGTCCCCACAAACTTTTCATAAAGCATCAGTGATTTTACCATTCTTGCACCCAAGCTTCACCATAAATTTGATGTTTGTTCTTGTTTTAATTTTAGCAGAATTCATGTTGTTCTTAGGGGCTCTTTTCAAACTGATGTCTTATCTCCCTTAGGGCCTCAAATTAGATCCTGTTCAGACATGGTATACCAAGTTAGTAAAAGTTTACCGTATTTTCTTTTTTTCTTCATTGGTTATAGAAGCAGTAGGAATTATGAGTTTATTTTGGTTCAAAAAAATTTTGAAATCCATGCATAGTTTCTCCATAATTTTCCATAAATGTTTTGAAGACCCCTCGGTATGGTGGTAGTCAGCCTGAATATCAACTAGAGATAACAAATAGGTAGAAGAAAATCTGACATTAGGGCATATAGTCAGAAGTTTTCCAGAAATTAACTGAGTTTTACTATAGAGGAACATTTTCCTAATATGCCCCAGAAATCAAAGAAACAGAAGAAGAAAATAAGGCTTTAAAATCTCCATGTTAGTTACATGAGTATTGTTTTTGTCTTACAGAATTGTGATCTGTCTGGGTGTGATCTTCAAGAAGCCAACCTGAGAGGCTCCAACGTGAAGGGAGCGATATTTGAAGAGATGCTGACACCACTGCACATGTCACAGAGTGTCAGATGAGAATCCCAGGGGCTGGAGGAAGAGGTCCAAGATGAAAACTGTTTTCCTTATCACTTTTTTTTCTCCACCCACTCAGTTGTCTAGAAGAAATAACACTGTAAGGGAGTTTAAAAAAAAAACATTTAGAGGATTATGCTTGTTCTCAGCGGTGCATAAGGGAAAAAACTGACTTTTTTCCCACATTCTGATTTTAACAGAAAAACACTTATTTAGTAGATGTAGGGAAACTAGATTATATTGTTGCCTTTTGAATGGGGTAGGGGGATTTGCCTGGTTTTATGACCAGGAATAGTATCTATTATATTTGCTTTTAAATAGGCATGATCTGGAAATACCATCTTGGTTTGAGATGCATTTGAGGATTTTAATTTATGAAAAGCACAACATATGCAATTATATTTATTGAATATCTAGATGCAGTATGGATATTTAAATTGTTAAACTTTATGAAAACTTTGAAAAGGCTGTTCAGGTTTATAAATAGCTTTAGTGATGGCTCCCCTCTTTACCTGTCACACCGTTTGAATATGGTGAGGTCAGACTCCCTAAGACTCTCTTTTCAGGTTCATTTTTATAATGTTTATTTTTTAGAACAAAACAGTAGCTAAATTAAATATCCAGTTCTTACTGATTGAGACAGAGTGGAAAGAAAGACATCATTATACATCACTGTCATTCTGTAGGTACAGTGGAACACTTCCGATGGGAGAATAATTTACCTATAAGCTATAGCTACAACTTTTAAATGAGGATTTCTCAGAATTTTATTCTAGGCAAGTTCCACTCAACATCAGACCAGGCAATTCTGTCTAATTTACATACACTACTAGCCTAGTTTTCTCATATACAATCAACAGAAGCATAGGCAGCTGCTTCCAAAAACACCAAGGTGCGTCGCTAATATTCATTTAATTCAAATGCCAAATAGCTTAAACAGGGCCAGCTTAGAGATAGGTGTTAAATCTAAATCCACTACAAAGCTATAAAAGGTGAGTGAGTATGGCAGAGTTGCCTTTCAGAAGGCAACATAATTTCAGCTAGACCCCTACAATGGGGAATGAGGAATTTTAACCTGACAGTTCGATTATAGCCACCAAAAAAAAAAAAAATTACTAAATAAAAACAAAGACATTTGGCTGGTCCAAGATGTAATACCAATCAGTCAGCACCTGTGGTTCTTTTATTCATATTTTCTGTTTTGTTTTTAACAAATTTTAATCCAATTCGCTTGGCTCATTATCTCGCTGCAGCAGCAGAAATAAGGCCCGTACCTCCCTACCAGTAACCTGGTGTCCTTATGTCCACCCGAAGAGCAGGGATATGAGCTGTGTCCAGATGGCTTCTGAAATCTATAGACTCATCAGCTTGAGGCAGTGAATCATTAAAAACCACTTTGTCTCCTTTGGGAGAATGACATATCGTCAGTATTTACGTAGCTTATTCTTCTATATCTACATATGCAAAGCTTTCCTTAACTGTGAAGGGTACATACGCATAGCCGGAAGGAGACTGGGCCTTTACGAGTGAAGGAAAGCAACTTCAGAAATGAGTTATTTTCTTTGCTTTATTATTTTTACCAAGACAGAGAAGTATTGTATTGAGAGATATCTATTTTCATAATCAATATGTGCCTAAATTATATTTAAATCATTTCACTCTGTACTATATTTTCAATAATTATAGAATGTGTTATTCATTTACTTAAAGGTACCTCTGTAGACATAACCTAAAACTGCAGAAGGATCTGAAAGATCTAAACACGGTGTGCGTAGAAGCTGCAAATTTTAGATCTACTGTATTCTGCATTAATAAACAATACAAAATGTTGAAAAGGCGTTTTTCTCTCTTACTTTTGAAAATCAGCACTTTCTGTATTTTGCTTACATTTCTTCAATATGTGTCGACGACCAGCCCTGAGGGTCTGGGTAGAACAGGAAATAGAACATTACGGCTTAGTCTCTTTAAGTACCATTAAAGTAAGTAAATTCATTGCTTTAAACATGATTATTTTATGATCCTTTTTAAAAAACCCACCATGCTAACAACACAAACTTTATTAATTCTGAACAGAAAAAAAGACTGCCTTCCCAATAATTCATTTCAGTTGTTTCTGTTCATTATCTTCAGCTGATGAACGTTACCAGTTAGCTTTTTTGGGTTGGATAAGTAATATGCCCCCCCCAAAACATTTTTTGCCTGACCAACTAAGAGAATTTTAAGGAGGGAGTAAAGTTTCAAAATAGTAAAACTTCCATTAACCCCATGTGTATGAAACATCTATATACATATAGGTCAAAATAGAGTTACTGTTGGGAGGATGACTAGACAAAGGTTTTAAACTTAAATTAGCTACTTTATGTACATTGATAAAATTCGGTACTCAAGTAATTACCTAAAGCAATACATGTTATACTCTAATGTAGTCTATCTAGTTCCCTCAACTAGGCTCAAGAAAATTTTAGTAGGAAATGTAAATTTATTATTCCTATGAGGGTTTCTATCATAAAGCAAGACTTGGAAAATTTTCTCCAGTTGTTCATTTTGTGACTCAGTTAATACTGCAAATCCTACCGTAAGTCAACTTTAAATCATCTTTAATACATGAGAAATCCTAGAATTGTAGTAAATCTCCAAGGAAGTAGTATCTTTAAAATTAAAAGGTTCATTACTCAAAGACAGGTGGTTATGTTATTTCAGTATAAAGCACCTTATCCGAAGATTAATTCTCGGAAACCCTTTCCCAATCTGATTAGACACGTCAGCGGGAGTGAACCTTGAGTTCTTCCTGCTGAGATTTTACATTAGGGCAAAAAAAGAGTTGTTCGTCTGTTAGCAAGATCACAAAATCATCATTGTTATAATCATTTTGAGGTGTTTTGATATTGAAAATGAAGCAGTTTTTCCTCTAAAGCCATTTTTTTCAAATTTAGGGGAAAAATTATGACAAATACAAAATCCAATTATTTAAACCCAATTTATTAAATTTAACTCCTTGGCAAACTGACCTAACCACAGAATCATAAAAGGGTTCAAAGTTTGTCACCAAACCTCAAAAATTCATTTGATAACCTATTTGGTTCCAAAGAAAGCAAGACAAAACAAATCTGGCTTTTGCCTTGGAGATCTATGTGACCTAAGACAATGCTAATGCAGGATTGGTGGACACATAGCATATTGAAAGAGTTCATAGACCATGTTGCTATGTTCATCTTAAAATTTTCGAAGCATTTTTCAAAAATGTAATACTGATAGAAATAACCTAAAATAAGTCCAGTGGTGCCTACGCAGGGAGATGTGATTGACCTGACATTAGTGGTCACAAGTCTTAATTCCCATTTCATTAGTCCTAATCAAAGACTACATGTTCTGCTTAAGCAACACTTAGAAGCACATCTCTTTAAGCAAACAGGAAATCAATTGGCCAATTTAAACTTACACTCCTCATGTCAGAATGGCACTTATTAGTCCAAATGTCTACATGAAATAAAGCCAAATACTTAGGTTTTACTTTTAAATTGCCCTCTGTTTGCAATTATACTTTAAAGTTTACCCCCTTCTGTACCCCATCATGAGGATGGAACAACTTCCACAGCAGAACAAAGCCAGGGAGTTAATTTGGGTAAGACACCATTGCTGTTTGCTCTGCAATCCTTGCAAATAGAATTACTCCAGAGGGTACTGGGCAATGATTGAGCAGTTTGGCATCCTACCTGCAGGGAAATTGCCAATCCCAGCTCTAAAATGAACAATTATCCAATTATTTTTCAACCATCTTAAAGCTTAGCTGATGTAACAGGCCTTATAGCCAATTGTACATGAGGTTTTAATTCTATGTCAGATAAAACATATCTTTGATGCAGAAAGAGAAAGCATTAGGCTTCATCTGGTTAAAAGGTTCCTGCTTTTTATTCATTCATTCACTCATTCGAACAAACTTAGTGAATGCTGACTAAATGCCAGGGGTTTATTAACAGATGTTTAAATAAGATGATCAGGAGACTGAGGTGGGAGTATCACCTGAGCCCAAGATTTCAAAACCAGCCTGGGCAATAGAGCGAGACCCTTGTCTCTAAAAAAAAAAAAAAAAGAAAAAAAAACTAGCAACTAGCTGGGCATGGTGGTGCATGCCTGTAGTCCCAGCTATTCAGGAGGCTGAGGAAGGAGGATCTCTTGAGCCCAAGAGTTTGAGGTTGCAGTGAACTATGATCACAACACTGCACTCCAGCCTGGCAGACAGAGTAAGACCCTGTATGTAAAACAAAACAAAAATGATGGGATCTTTGATTATCATGGATTACAGCCTAAGAGTAAATTAGGGGAAGACAATCATGTATTTAAATAAATGTAATAAAGAGTAATGGTTCTCTTTTTTTTTATATGCTTGTACTCTGTAAACAACACGTCCAAGGTCACACCTCTGGAGTGGAACATCTGTAAAACTTGGATACTGATACCCACTTTGTCCAGCGGTTATGAGTGGTCTCATTCACATGCCATGCAACTGTGATTTCTCATCTTTGTGCCCCCACTGCCCTTAACATGCAGCGATTTGCATATTTAACTCAATAAGCATCTACTGAAATGAGTTCAACTGTTGACCTAAGTCAGCTCAGTGCGGTCTTTCTCTTGGCATATTCTACCTATAATGTTTCTTCTTGTCTTTTTGATGCTTTGAAAGGCTTTCAAGATAAATCAAGGAGGGAACCTGCTGGGTAGGAGACTGGGGAATTTTCAGACTCAACACTATCAACTTTAGGATCATATATGGACTTGGTGTGTTGCCAATAATCACAGTATTATTATTTACAAATGAGATTTTTTTCGAGACAGGGTCTTGCTCTGTTACTTGGGCTAGAGTGCTGTGGCATCATCATCTCTCACTGCAACCTCAAACTCCTGAGCTCAAGCAATCCTCCTGCCTCAGCCTCTTGAGTAGCTGGACTACAGCTGTGTGCCATCATGCCCAGCTAATTTTTTGTAGAGACGGAGGTCTCACTGTGTTGCCCAGGCTAGTCTTGAACTCCTGGCCTCAAGCAATCCTCCCACCTCATTGTCCCAAAGTGCTAGGATGATAGCTGTGAGCCACTGAGCCTGGCCTTAAATCACATTTTTTTTAAATTGGAAGCAACTCTACGAT
The DNA here is from genome assembly GCA_963574885.1 of Lepilemur ruficaudatus. Classification (NCBI taxonomy): domain Eukaryota; kingdom Metazoa; phylum Chordata; class Mammalia; order Primates; family Lepilemuridae; genus Lepilemur; species Lepilemur ruficaudatus. Next base: position 3,330 of record CAUYRT010063705.1, on the reverse strand, counting down.
CATCTAGTCTAAACCTTTTTACAATGAGGACTTCATGAGCTGAGCCCAGCTCCAGGCATCCTGACTCAAGTTCCTATATTTACTGCACAGCCTCCTTTGGTGAAAGTTTTTATGTGTGCATTTAACTTCCCTTAATCTAAGACATCTATTTTCCCCGAACTCTCGCTAAGTCTGCCAGTTTTCTCAAGGGAGTCCAACCTAGTTAGATTTTAATCTGTTTGAATTGTGGCCTCAGCTATAAAAGTTTCAGCTGAAGTTTTAATGGCCAGACTTAAGTACATTTAACAGATACACCAGGGGGTGTTCCAATTACATACGCCATTAAGGGGTTTTATGCGAGGATTAAAAAAAAAAACTATTAAAAAGAAAGCATAGTCCAACGTGCAGTGTAATTTACCAGCGGGAAAGATTTCAATGTCCTGGAAAAGTTTCATATAAAAAGGAAGCTGGGAAAATAGAAAAGTCACAGTCTCAACACACTTCAAGGGAAGCTTGGGATCCTTTTGCCTCTTTGCCTCTGAGCAGGTAACACGCTTTCTGTTTCTTGCACTACTTTTTCCTTTTTAGATTGCACGCCATTGTTATGTCTGCAGGGCACTTTATACCCCAAGGGCTGAGTCCAGGTGTGATGGTATTTAAAGAAACCTTGACCTTCACTGTCCTCCTCACCACCAGCCACATCTCAGCCTTTGGGGAATCCCACAGGTCATCAACCAGTATTGCTTTTGTCTGTAGCCTCTTCCTCAGCAAATGAAAATTAATTTGGAGACACATTTCATTAGGTAAGTAGAGGCCCCCTTGGATAGGGAAGCATCTGGTCTGGGACTTACTGCTTTGAACAGTGTTGAGTTCTCCCTCCTTCCCACAGATGGTCCAGCCAGCAGTAACGCCTGAAAGACTAGAGGACAGACAGTAAAACGTCATTAGTACCGTGGTGTAGCTATTTAACGTCAAGCAACTTTATATCAGCCGGAGAGTCTTAGTAAGAGCAGATGTCCTGGTTCTCTTTCTCTCAGGGATGACAGAGGTGAAGACTAATCCACAATGAGGGAAATGTTAAGGCAAAAAGGTGAATTTTCTAAGGGATGAAACATGGACCTTGGATAACCCAGTAAATCATAAAAGTAAAAATAGACTGCTTTAACACTAAAAAGTCCTGAACATGTGAGTTTAAAGTACTGATTTTTGTCCCCAATGGCTAAGAAACTCAAGGCAGGCAAGCAGGTGTGTGAGAATTAGATGACTCCAACTTACATCTCCTGTAGGGCTAATGAAGCAGATACTAGCCTTTTCACTACAGAGGTCTTTATTTTTTACTTAACCCAGCCTGGGTCTATTTTTGATTGTACATTCTCGTCCCTTAGAATGGCGCCAATTCCAAAACTTCTAGCTGGGCTCATCCTGCTGACGGTATGCGTGGAGGGCTGCGCCAGCCAACACTGGTCCTACGGACTGCGCCCCGGAGGAAAGAGAAATGCTGAAAATGTGATCGAGTCTTTCCACGAGGTACGTTCCTCTTAGCTTCAAAATAAGATGTAGCTTATTTGATTCAATTTGACTGCATTAAACACTCAGCACGAGCCGCAGTGGCATTACACTCGGCTCGACCCTGGATACTCCAGGCAGATTTGACACTTACCACGTAGAAGTCCCATTCCTACTTTCAACGCACACAGGGACTAAAGAAACAAACAGCAGGACAAATCCCAAGAAAATATAGCAGCAGCACAAGATAGTACGTTATGCACGGAATTGCCAAAGGAATTAGAAACGATGAGACGGAGCCAGGGTCTCTATTGGAAGATAATTCTTTGGGATTTGGAAAGAAAATCCTAGACCTTTTGCTTATGTTTTTCTCTTATTTTATCTTTTAAAAATATCTATGATAATAGATCAGTAGTGCATTTTTATAATATATAAATAGGTATCCTTCTCAAGAATGCATGAATTTCCTTTCACTGACAAGGGCATTTAAGCAAAGAAGTTGGAGAATACAGGAGTTAGCAAACTCAGAACAACAAAACGGTATAGTAGAAAACGTGGTGGATTTAATTTCGTAGAGATGAGCTTAAGGATTTCATGAGAGAGGCCGTCTATGTTAGCTGATTAATCAAAGAAAAAATAATAACATAGGGCTAAGAATGGAAACCTAGCTAGAGAAACTTAAAACCATTTTATTTTCATTGGAAAGAAATCTCTCTTCTGGGAGAAATAATAAAGATAATTTAGTATTAAATAAGGAAGCCCGACAATCAGAAGTCTCCTCTCCACCGAGTGTACGGGAAGCAAATCGCATTTACTCTGACATTATTTAGTAAAATATAGAAAATAAAAACCAACGCTATCCACAACTATAAACTCATTTGTGTGCACTGTGCCCTCCTGAAGCACAAAGTACTTCGCTGTCATCATCTCTAAGGAGAAAACGTTGTCCCCTCACTGTCTCCGTTATCCCCAGAGCCCAGCCCTTCTGCAGAAATGCCTGCTGGCAGGTCTACGTCCTTACAGACCCCATCCCAGTCCTGCAGCTTTCCAGCCCCTCGCTCGGTCCCATAACCTCTTTGATCTCACTCTCCGCAGACACCTTTTGGTGGCAATAAAAAAAATACCATTTCATTTCTTTATCTCCGTCTCCAAGAATCATCACGTTCTTTTCCTTCAGATAGCCAAGGAGGTGGATCAACTAGCAGAGCCCCAGCACTTGGAATGCACCGTGCACCACCCACGTTCGCCCCTCCGGGACCTGAAAGGAGCCCTGGTGAGTTAAGGTGATCATGATAAAGAGTTTTAGAGGTGGAAAGGCCCTTGGGGACCGCTTAAGACAGCCACCTCCCTGCCACTGCGGGGCTTACCTTCCTGACTGCGGGATACCTCCTGTGCCAGGGCCCTCATGACACTCCTGTTCAGTGGTTAGACAGCACTAGGGCTGGAACCTCCCTTCTTTATTCCCCACCCCCCTCAGAACCTGAATTTAAATCTCTGCAACCTCTAACTGCTAACCCTGGCTCTAGCCTTTGAGATGATGGACAAATTTCTTCCCACCGATTTATTTCAGTTGTTCAAGTATAATCATCAAAGCCCCTCGACTACCCTTCTGTAGGCAAATCCACAGCCCTCCACCTGGTTCTGCAATTGCACTGGCTGTGACATGGTTTTCCAGAACCCTGGGGAATGCAGAAACCAGAAACACTGCTCTAGGCTGGTTTTCTTCCCCCTCCTTTGGAATGAAAAAATTCCAAACCAATACATTTATAATTCAAAGCCACAGTGTCGGTTTCCAGTTTTCTGATAGGACTGTAGCCACATCCAAATTCCCGCCAAAAATGGAAA
>CAUYRT010063704.1:0-82959 GCA_963574885.1 Lepilemur ruficaudatus | reverse complement strand
GAAGGCTCTAGGGTTGCACTTTTTTGTTCTGAACTCCCAAAAGTCATGAGGCAATAAAACAAAAGTATGAATGCCATGCTATAAGTCTTCGAACGTCCATTTCCAAGCCAAAAGGAAAAAAAAAAAACAAAAGAAAAAAATAAAGGAAAAAAAAGCATGGAAGAGGATTGAGCGAGATGTGAGTAGTGGGCTGCTATTTTAGAAAGGGAGTTCATGGAAGAACTTGATGATGAAGTGATGTTTGGTATGGAGGAAGTGCAGGAATAAGGCATTAATAGCTTAGAGAAAAGCACCTGGGGGAGGGGAAACTGCACGTGCAAAGGCCCTGAGGCTGCAACAGGGAAGGTGATGTCGCTGGAATACCAAGAGCAAGGATGGATTGATAGGTAATAAGGACAGAGGTCACAAGGGATCAAATCACACAGGAGCAGCTTATAGACTATGGTGAGAACTTTGGGTTCATGAGATGTGTGAGGGGAAGACATGGGAGGGATTTGAATATGGCAGTGACCAAGAAGGGTTAATTAGAAACTTCCCTAAGCTGTCCTGTTGCCTTCAGTTCCAAGATGATCTGATACTGCTTCATGAAAGGCAAATGGTGATACTTGATGAAAAGTTAACCTGAGTTATTTCCAAGTGAGGTCACAGGTTGGTTTTATAGCAAATCCTCAAAGATCTTCATTTCTTATTTCGTTGGCCCTTGAGTCAAGATGGCTGCCTGTGTGTGTGGGGTTTTCTCAGGGTGCTTTGCAAGTAAAAACTTCTCTGGATGGCAGATTTGGGTTATTTTTTTCCAACTCTTTTCTCCCTCCCAGTAAGAGAATGATATACCTGCACTTTCACCAGGGGACTCTGATGCTCCTTAGAGCGGCACTCGGTTGACACTGAGCTTAGCCACGTGACATGCTCTGGCCAATAGAACACGAGAGGATGTGACAGTAAACAGAATTTTAAATGTCCCTGTGTGGTTTGGTTTGGCCTCTTGTGTTAGAAGAACATGGACAGATAGCTGGTTGAAGGAGAATAAAATGACATATGGAACTGATCAGAAGGCAGCCCGGAGCCAAGTCCAGCCTATTTCAGCCAAGAGCAGTAGGGTGATATCCTACCTACAGACCCTGGAGTGGGGAATACACGTTTATTTTTGGGAGCCACTGAATTTAGGTTGTTTTTATTACACAACTACATTGCAGCAAAAATTGACAAATACACTCAGTAAACACAGTTATTGGAAAGTGCAGTTTTTGTGCAAGACATGGATGGGAGAAGCAAAAGAAACAGCCCTCAGAGAAACTGCCGATCTTCAGAGAAGAGTAATAAATGAAAACTTGTTAACAAAAACAACAGAGACAAATGCACCTGATAAAGAGGAAACCAATAATAGATAATTACCAGATAAATAAATGTTCGGAAAAAAAATACATTTGTAATGTAAAACCTTTCTTGTCGGTGCCCTTGGGTCTGGACTTCCTGAGGTCTTAGATTGTTTGTGCCAATGTTTTCTTTTCACCAGCCTGAACAGCCAAGGAAATCCCATACTTTAAGGAGAGTCCCACCTTATGTGTCGCTGATAGGATCCAGTGGCTCATTTTCCCTCCAAAAACCTACCTGAACTCCTATTTTCAAATATTTCATTAAAAAACAGAGTTGTTCTGAAGAGGGTAGAAGGCTTGAAGGGAAAACATGCCACCTCTGTTGACAGCAGGAAGGTGCTTCATGAACATTTTCCCATCCTGTCTATCTAGATGTGATCCAAAGCCTGGATCTCACTCCCGGAATGTGAGCGGAAGTGAGGTGGCACTTCCGGGCCAGAGTTGTAAGAAGCATGTGTACGTTATACCTGCTTTTGTTCCTTTCACCAGCTGGAAGCCAACGCCAAGATCTTTGAGAAGGGCTGAGCCACCGATGGCAGTAGCCTGGTTTCCTAAACTGCCGGGTGCATGGAAGCTGAACCCGGATCGGGAATGCCCTGCCGACTGTGCTGTGAGCAAGATGTGAACTTCAGTTGTATTCAAGCTACAGACACTGTCAACAGCCAGCACCATTCCTAAAATAGGCTTGCCATAAGGCAGTGACAAAAAATAAATATTTAATTACTAAAACTGAAGGAAATACTCATTTTTTTTTTTTTTTGAGACAGAGTCTCACTCTGTTGCCCAGGCTAGAGTGCTGTGGCATCAGCCTGTCTCACAGCGACCTCAAACTCCTGGGTTCAAGCGATCCTCCTGCCTCAGCCTCCCAAGTAGCTGGGACTACAGGCATGTGCTGCCATGCCCCGCTAATTTTTTCTATATATATTTAGTTGGCCAATTAATTTATTTCTATTATTAGTGGAGACGGGGGTCTCGCTCTTGGTCAGGCTGGTTTCAAACTCCTGGAGCAATCCGCCCGCCTCGGCCTCCCAGAGTGCTAGGATTACAGGCGTGAGCCACCGTGCCCAGCCTGGAAATACTCATTTTTATACCACTTTCAGCTTTGGGTACCATTACTGATAAGTGTATTACACATTGGGAAAGATCGTTCTGATGCTTGGACTGATCAAATGTCAGCAAAACAATATTTTCTTTCTTATTCCTGCTCTCTTGCTGCTGGTCAGTTGGAGTATTCTTTTTTTCTTTGTTAATGTTTGTAACCCGCTGTTGAGATGTTGCTGACCTCAAAATGCTACCAGATCATGCCAGCGTGCATGTTCTCGGGGGAGAGAGTGGTCAAAGCAAAAATGCTCTGTTATTAATAAAAGGCTTTGACTGACAGGTCAGGCAGGACACGTTCCTGCTCAGCGCACTTTCAAAGTGGCAAGTTATTTTGTGGAAAGCGTCCAGCTTTCTGTCACTCTGAAGTGCTTCCTTGTGCTGTTGCCAAGGTGTGGTCACTACTGATGACCCAACAGAGCCCAGGGGAAGCTCCAGAAGGAGTTTCCCAGACCCACCCTGCTGTTTCCTTTGTGTTGCTTTTGCAGCTTTCACAAAGGTGCCCAAGGAGAGGGATGAAGGGTTGGGAGTTCTCCATCGGGACGTGTGGGGTATTATTTAGGGTTAGTAATGCTGATTGCTGTAGCATAAAAGTCATTTTTGGTGTTCTTGGTTGGGAGTCGTCTTTCACTCTTGTGGTCTCTCTTGTGGCTGTGTTCTCCTTGAGGGCCTTTGAAGTCCTTTCCACTAAGTAGGTGGGTGGGGTGGGTAAGAGGGGATCGTGTGTGGGATTTTGCAGTTGAGCATTTTGTAAAACTGTTTCTTCCAGAAAATGCAGGCAAACAACCAAGATGTTTTTAAACTGCGTCATGAACTCTCCCTCCAGTTCCTTGCTTTGCTGTGCCAGGATTTCTGGCACTGCTCAAGTCCCATGGGACTTTTTCCCCAGCTGCTCTATTGTTCGAGAGTCATCCCTGGCTTTTCATTCTCATTACAAAGCTCTGATGGCCCCGTTGGACTGGGCCTTGGCAGGGTTGCTTATGATGTGGGAAATGCTTATTTTATTAGCGGCGATCAATGATTTCCTTTAGTTGTAGATGAAGATTATATTTCTAATAAGTGTGCCTCGAGCCCAGTGATTCGTGTGAGCTTATTGCAATTTACTTTCACATACAGACTGCACCATGCTGCAGTTTTCTAGTGCATGAGACCTAGCGGCTGCTTTTATTGCTGGAGTCAGGTATTGGTGCTTGGTGTGGAATCGGCTACTGAGTGCCTGGTGGGGAGAGTCTCGTGGGAGCCATTGTTCCCAGTGGGCTTTCTTAATATTGGAATCCTTCAAAGTTCAAGGGTCTGAGAGGACCCCACGGGGTGAAAGCCTTTTGAGTCTATGATGCCTGAGCTATTTGATGTTTGCTGAGACATCCTGCTGCCTGGCCTCGGATGATGCCTTCATGCAAACACCTCTGTCCTGAGATGCACAGTGATGAAGCGTGCTGAGCATGCTCCCTGTTTGCTCTCTGTTTCCTGCATGGTGCTTCCACACATCCCTCCTTGCTTCATTTTCTTCACACTCTTAGCCTGTGACCTCATCGATCCTTCTGCAAGGCGGCTTCATGGTTAAGAGCACGGGTTCTGGAACTGCTCAGCCAGACTGGGGCCAAGGATTCACCAGCTGCTTCCTGGTGTGATTTGGGGCAAATATTTTTAAAGCTTCTTAAGCCTTGTTTTTCTGATCTGTTTAAAGCAGAAAATAATACCCATATAATAAGTTGATTGTCCAAACTAAATGAGTCAATGCATGTAAAGCATCTAGCTTATATTGGGCAGTGACTAAGTGTAGCTGTTATGGTCAGGTCCTTGCCTCATCCATTGTAGCTCTCCTGCCTGAGACTTCCCTTGGCTGGAATTTTATCTGTCTCTCAAGGATACCTAGAGTCGGGTAGTAGCGTTCTGAATAAACCCAGAACCTGCAATTTCTCTTCTGAAATGCTTCCTTGTTGGGAAATTGGATGATGGCAGTAATAATGGAGAAGCTTTGCTGAAGCTATTAATAAGCACGTGCCAGACCCTGCACGAAACACTTTGTGCATCATGCACCATTTGATCCCTGTCCAACTCTGTGGGTTGGATACCATGATTACCTCCATCTTACAGATGAGAAAACTGAGGCCAGGGCATTTACATAACTTGTCTGAGGCTCTGCGAATTGTAAGTGGTGGAGCCAGGATTTAAACCCCCCATCTGTCTGACTCCCAGCTGCCTGCTTTTAACTGCTGTTGATGCCATCCTCGAAAAAGCGGGCAGGACGCGTAAGCCGGTTCTCGGTCTCTCGAACACCCTTTCACCTTTTCATGGCCCAGGCGGTCAGACATCTGAAGCTGGGGGGTGATCCGGAAGTCAGATACGTGGCACTGGAGGGCTGAAGGAGATGAAGAGGAGGCGCTGAGGCAGCACTGCAGGAAGGAGCAACTGCGGGAAGCAGTCGTCACCCTCGGGACAGAGCGGTGTTGCAGAAATCTGGGTGCTGGCGGAAGCAGAGGTGTGTGCTGTGTAGGGCGGATGCCCGGTCTCTGGGGGCTTGTCACGTGTCTGGTGCTCGGCCTGCTCAGGGGGCTCCAGAGTGGGGACGTTGTCGGGGTGGGGTGGGGCTGAAGGACACAAGAGCTTCTCTGATGCTGTTGGAGCAGGATCCCGCTGAATGAGCTGACAACGCGAGAGCGTCACGTTCCTGTCCTCCGCCCCCCTAGTGTTGCCCACTGCAAAACCTAACTGGATCCCAGTTAGCACGGGCACCTGCGGAGCAGTTTCAGCATTGCACGGCCGACTGGGGAAGGTGGGCGTGGGCCCGGAAGAATGCGGAAAACGAGGCACGGTTGCTATTGGCGTAGCTGGAGGCCCAGTCAGACGGGGTCGTAGACACGTGCTTTGCAGGTTATGTGGGCAGCTCCCTGAGAAGAGATTGTATCGGGCTGGGGGGTGACTGAAGAGAGACCAACTTCTCCTGCTCAGCAAGCACCATGCGTTCAGACAGCTCGTTTTGTAGAGACTGGTATGATTTTAGGGCTTGAAGCCAAGCGCAGTCTTCCAAGTCTTCACCTGTGCGATCTTGAAAGGAGGGGCGTGTCAGCCGCCCGGGTCACTTCCTGGAGTAATTAGTTCCATCGAGCATCCTTCCTTTCCGCCGCCAATCATCCGGGGCTAAGGAGGAGGAAACCCTGGCTGGTCCAGCACCACGTCTCATGTCCTGGGAGACTTTTCTTCTCCTTGAATTACCCATTTGCTCTTATGAGAAAACGCCTTAGCAGGGATGATGAGAGCCTGGCTTCGAGGAGGGGAGAGGAGCGAGCGTGCAGTTGGAAATGCTGAGTGGCAGTGTCGTCGTAGCCAGGGCTGTCACACGCCTAATGGATGGGCCGCGCCGGCAGGCGAGTGGTGGTAGAATCTCCCTCGGTCCACGCAGACGCCCATCTCGCCTATGCGCACCCTTGGACGGTAGGTGGCGCTGTGGTGTTAGAGGATTGAAGGAGGTGACAGAGAACGCTATGGGGAAAAAACTGATAGGACAGGCAGGGAGTGGGAGGACTGGCTTGCAGAGGGAGGGCGAGATGAGCATGCGTTCCCTTTCAGTGTCTTTCCAATTCAGGTGAGCCTTTTCCCTTGCCTATCTGGGCGCGCATAGGAAAAACCCAGTTGCAGATGCCAGCTGCCCTGGGCTCCTTCAAATCAAATTGCAGGTGTGGGTCCTGGCAGTAGCACCTCTGCAATAGAAGTCTGGCTTCTCCCTTTGCCTCTTTCTTTTCTCTCTGTCCGTTCTTCTTTCCCTCCTCACCGCTCCCCTATTCCCTCATTTGAATGTAGTTATCTTTTCCCCTTTCTGGATCCATTTAATTCAATTCCGTCATTTTGTACCCAGCGCTGCTTTTCTGAGACACCGCGGAGTATCTGGTGGAAAAGGGGATAAAAATAACATTGTTCGAGTAAAAGGCAAACTACCGTTTCCTGAGGACCTACTAGGTGCTAGGAATCGAGCTGGGCACTTTTCCATTCTTTTTATCCTATTAAAACATTTAATTGATTCACTTATATAACCAGTTCTTTGAGGACTGTGTCTCGGAGGGCTGGGCTTGTGTGATCTCTAATGGGGAAGGAGGAGCATTAACAGGCCTGTCCCCTTTGTGTACCTTCTGACCCCTGATGCTTCAGCCACAGACTTTTACCTGGCTTCCTCCAACACCTCTGGACTCAGACAGCCTGAGCCCAAGTCCTGGTTCTGCTACTTCCTAGCTCTTGGAAGTTGGGCAAGTTACTTAATTTCTTAGTGCTCTGGTTTTCTCATAAGAGAAAATGGGATGACCATTCCTACTTGAAAACTAAGAGCATACACGCAAACCTTTAGAATGACAGCTGGCACACAGCAAGTACTCAAGCTTTAATCATCGTCATCCCCTTCTTCAAATTTAAAAAGTTGCTACCTTTGGAAAATGTAAGGTAGTATTTTATCTACTTCCCATACCCTCAGATCTCTCTCTGAGGTGGGCAGCTGATAAAAAGGGAGAAATTTACTTTTCCTAGGAGGAGTCAGGGAAGGTTGCGTGGAAGAGCCTGACTTACAGATGCCCCTGCTTTGAGGAGGCTGGGAGGTGAACTTCTGAACCCAAGAGGGTCATACACTCCACAGAGCATCAGCTGAAACCTGCATTCCCTGGTGCCTGTCATTGTCACTTGTGCACATTTTGCAAAGCATTTCAGTGGGATACCATAATCCCTGAAGTCGAGCATGGGTATTTTGGGGGCCATAGACCCCACCCAGGTTCAGGACCCCTGCTTTGAGATCCCTTGCAGGTTGAGCATTCTTTGTCAAAACACCATAACTTCAAGAGAGGTTAGGAGCTGCTGTTCGTGCCCCACTCAGACCCCTGTTACCTCACTGGGGCTCCCCGCTTCCAGCTGCTAATGACTCACACCTGTCCTGCTTTCCTGATGGGGGTTCTTGGCTCATGGGAGTGGACACCCACCCCCAACACAGGGTGGTCCTCAGCAATGACTAATGCAGAGTATAGCAGCCAGTGCCCTGGCAGTACAGTCTGGGATACAAGTTATGCTTCTGAGCCCTCATGGTGTCAGGCTGAGAACTTTCCTGAAAGCACATTGTTCCTCACTGCTTCCCTGCCCTACCCCACCTCCCTCACGCCCCCGTGGGTTTCTCCCTAGAGCGCCGCTTCAATAAACCACTCGCACGGGAATCTCCTTCCTGGCTCTGCTTCAGGGGACTCAACCTAAGACAGAAACTTGAGCTTGTTAAGTTGGGGAGCTAAAAACCGAGGCTGCAGAGCATCCGTGCATGGGATTAGGGAGCTCCACTGCCCTTAATGTCCTGTGACACTCTGGGTGGTTTGGGACAGATTTGGGGGGAGCTCACCAAGAGCAAGTGATGTCAGTGGTTACCTTGGAGCCCTCTGATTTCAGCCCAGAGTTTTTCTCTCAAGCTCTAGGCAGCCTCCCAGGCAGAGATGATCCCTCAGCAAGGCTGCTGAAGAGTGATGATGAATGTGTTGGGCTGGGGAGCCCCCAGCCTAGCAAGCAGTTTCTTTTGACAGAAAACAGACTAGGCAGATAAGAGGGAAAGTGCAGAATCATGTTTTGGTGTTTAGTTCAGCAGCCCGGTGGCTCGTTTTAATTACTCTGAAATAATTATCTCTGGCACACAGCTGGGTTTGTCTTCACACCACCGGTGAGTCATTCTTCCACATTTGAATACATCAAGCAGGTTGAAAGGAAGGGCTGGAGCCAAGTGACATATAAAAAAGGTTCTGTGCAAAAGGTTGAGAAAATGGTAAACTTTGGACCTGAAAGAGAAGATTGATTTGGGACAGCATGTCTTTGTGTCTGAGGCAAAAGGCACCAGCTATTGAAATCACAAGAAGATGAATCTCAAGGCTCTCTTAGAAGAGTTGTCAGAGGTGAGCAAGGCAGGTAGCCTTGGGGGCTAATGGAAAAGGGAGCACCCTGCAGCATAGTGGGAAAGAGCACAGGTTTTGGGGGCAGGCAGACCTGATTTGGAATCCCTACCCTATCACTTGCCATTTTAGTTACTTTGAGCATATCATTTCATCTTTCAAAGTATCAGTGTCCTTATATTACTAATATAAAATTAGAAAACTTGCCTTTGGTGCCATGTCACCTTTCTTCCATGTGTAGCTTCTATTCTAAGTGCTGGATTATCCTGCTGCTGCTAAGGGCTTAAGGAGAGGATGGTATACAGACCACCTCTGCCCTATCTATTGCCTGTGGCAGACATTACTAATCAACCCCAACTCTCTCTGTAGTTGGCCCTGATTGTGGCGTCAGAGTCCTTCTCCAATAGCACTTCTAGAGGCTACTCCCAACCTGAGTTGGAATGTTAATGGAAAGCAAATAACTACTCCTGTTTTTCAAAGTTTCTCTTTTTTGATGTTCGATATTCCCATCCATAAAACTAGATGTTTGAAGAAGATGATCACTAAAGGTCTTTCTAACTTGATATTTCAGTATTTTAAGAGACAGACAAGTGGATCATCAATGGTTGGATTATTTGCTCATTTGATGCTCTGCAGACAGTCAAGAGCTCAGTTTGTAAAGCTGAAGGCCAGGAAATCAGGAGTCAGGAAGCAGTGAGGACCCACACTCTCACCTCCTCCCCGGTCCCCTCTGCTGGCACTCTTACCATGGCCTTTACCTAACAGACTGTCCCCCATGTAGTCCCAGATGGTCCCACTCTGAGATCCAACCACTGGCTCCTGCCCTCGTAGGATGGATTCACGGATGAAGGCGCCTATCAGGGATCATCTCATGTGTATGTCCTGCCTATCTGATGATTCACTGGCCTAGCCTGGAAATCTGCTAGATATAACTGGCCTGACCCTGAAATTTTGACTAATGAAGTGTGCATTGGTCTTAAAGATCTACTTAACTTTTAAATTATCTAGCTCATAGGCTTTTGTGGCAGTAAAATTAGAAAATATAGATAAACCAAAAGACAAAGTTCACTGTTAAAATGCAGTTGTGTGTTATCTGTTTGACTTTTTCTGTATATATGTATACGTTTATTTAAGATAATTCGTGGGCACTTTTTAATGAACATATTTGTGTTTATAAGTATTTTCTACCTTATTGTTTAAAATGCTCTCATTCTGATTTGATTGGTTCCTCCATGACTCTCCTTTTGTTCAACTCGATGAAACATTTGCTGAGTAACCTACTCTACGCTGAGTGTTATTTATTGTCTCTTTGCTCCTACAGATCCCAGAGCCTGAGAGGAGCAAACAAGTAACTATGACACACCTTGACAAACTTTAGTAGCAATAAACACAAAGTTCTGCAAGAACACAGGTTGCTGAGTTAAGCCTAGAAGGAGGAGAGGAGAAAGGCATCTTTTAGGGAAGAAAGTCATTCAAATAGAACCTGTGAGGATTCATGGTCCTGTGAAGCTTGCTTGAGGTTAGGTGTGCATAAGGGCATGGTGGGGGGGGAGTGTGATGGTTATTTTTATACGTCAACTTGCCTGGGCTATGGGGCGTCCAGATTAACCATTATTTCTGGTGTGTCTGGGAGGGTATTTCTGGATGAGATTGGCATTTCAATCGGTAGACTCAGTAAAGCAGAGCATCCTCCCCAGTGTGGACGGGCATTTAATAGTCCACTGAAGGCCTGAACAGAATGAAAGGTGGAGGAAGGGGACATTCACCCCCTTTATTCCTGCCTCACTGCTTGAGTTGGGACATCTCATCTCAGTGTCTCCTGCTGCAGACAGGGATTTACACCAGCACCTTCCCTGGTTCTCAGGCCGTGGCACTTGGGCTGAATCACACCACTGGATTTCCTGGCCCTCCAGCTTGCGGATGGCAGACTGTGGGACTTCTCATCTTTAACAAGTGCATGGGCCAATTCTTCATCCTCAATTAATAGTTCAGTCTCTATACATCTATGTCTCCTGTTGGTTCTGTTTCTCTGGAGAATGCTGACTGACACCAAGTGGGAAAGAGGAGCAGAGCCATGGGCCGTATGTGTTTTGCTCATGACTCAGTCCTCTGTCACACAGTAGGTAATATTTGAGTGAATCAATTGCTCCGAGTTGTCCCCATCTCCTCTCTGAACCCTGGCTCAGCGTCACGATCAGAGTAGGGTTTGCAGGTACCCTCCCAGATTTGGTGACTATAGATTGCCCATGGGGCAGACACTGGGTCCCTCCCACAGCTCTTTGGACTTTCTATCATAGTTCACGTGGGTCAGGCTGCCAGCTGGTCCTTCTGCTTCTGTTTTCCCGTGGGCTGCTTTGATGGTTCTCTGCCCACAGTGTTAGGGAATTAGTGCCCTCTGGAAACAGCCACCATCCAGGGACTTACTGGAGTTAGTTTATAAATACCATGGCTCTTTTACCCCTCGGGGGGATAACTCGGAAGTACCCTGAATCCCAGAATTTCCTGGGGGATATTAAGCTCCAGTTACTTCTAATAACAACTTGCTTTTTATTGTATTTTTGTTTCCCTGCCTCATTCTCCACTCCCCTACCGGTGCGGCTTAGGATTCTGTTCCAAATAAACTACTTGCCCTCAAATCCTTGTCTCAAGGTCTGCTGCTTCAGAAGTGACAACATTGTGTGACCCTGTGGCATAAGCCAAAGACGGCCGACTGGTCTTGCAGTAATGTTGTCTGGTGAAAATAACCTGAACCAGAACTGAGTTCATAAACTCGGTGTCTTTTTCTCTAGACTCTATTGCCTGGCTAATGGCACAGAGTGCGATAAACTAATATACGTCTCTCGACGGGGTGTAGCAAAATCGATCCTGTCTCCATGCATCGCATAAGGTAACATAGATATCAAAAGGCATTTGCTTTGATCCGAAGTCATAGTAAAGCCTCTGTTGGCTTCATTACTGCATCTGACAAGCTTTCTTCTGTACAAAATGATTCCGGAAGTGAAAATATTACCATATAACTATGTCTTGCCTGGTTGGAAAAGAGGAGCTTGTATTTGATTTCCATAAGGATGCTAATTTCCAGGAAATTAACTGTTTTCCAGTTAGGGGGGAAAAAGACTTTTTAAGTGAAATTTGTACCTGAGATAGTACGTATTTCTGTTTGTTTTTGTAGCACAGGGAATTATAATATTAAGGACCTGTGTTAGGACAGGTTAAAAAATGAAGGTTGTTCAGTTTAGTCTGGGAAGGGATGTGATTAGAGCTTGTAAAGTTTGAACTGAATCAGAGCCATACTTAGGCATGTGTAGGTTCCCTACTGCCAGCCAAGTGGGAGCCACTGGGGTGAAAAGATCCCAATAATTTAAGGATCTAAATTTTGTGCCCAATAATTTAGTGGCGTGTGTCCCACAGGAGGTGGCACACTGCTATACTTAAAATAGATCATCAGTCTATGTTAGGAAAATTGAACTGTTAAATATGCTTATGCCTTTATTGGAGATCATGTGGTTCTGATTTATATGTAATGGAATTGGGGCTTATATTATTTTTGACTTTCTTTGTCCAATACATTCAGGGTAAATGTAATTACAGCACTTCAAAGTATAATAGAAGTAAATGATTTCCTTTACTTTTCTCTTTCCTCTATGCGACTTTTTTTTTTTTCCGTATGTGTGCTGGACTGACAAAAATGCCTTGGGCAGTATGCAGGAATTCTTAAGGAAAACATGCATCCCTGAGCTCTGTGACTTGGAGGTATTGTGTGGTTGGGAATCTCCCCTGCTCCCCAATATTTTAGAAAGATAAGCTTTGGGGCAAAATGTCTGTGCTTTAATAATTCCTGGGACATCAAGACCCAGATGACTAAACATAGATCGAGGGATGATTCTTTAGTATCACGGTAAAATTCTGTGAATTTATAATAACATCCTCTTGCATAGCAAGTACTCTTCCTCCAGCTCATGTTGCCACTGAGATCTTTTGGCGTCGGATAAGATACATCTTCATACTCATACCATTACCATAGCAGCCATGACTTTTGGAAGATTCTACGTTCTGGGGCTAACTTAAGATATGACAGAGACCCTATGTGAGGCAGGATCTCAGAAGAATTTATCGGTTGCTTAACACAGTGCTCTGATCCGTACCTGATTCAGAAAGAGAAGCCTCCACGAGAATTTCATAAGAGAACTTTCCTGTTCTTCTCTCCAAGAATCAGTCCCTTTCCCATCATGATAATTCGTAAAATCAAAGGGAAGGGAGGAGAGGTTTCTGGGCCAGCTTATGCAGGGGCCTTGTCCATGCAGTTCTGCTTTTTGTTATTGCAATTAGGACATTACAGATTCCTCGGCACCCCATGCTGCATACTCTGAAACTCCTAGATTTCACAGGCCAGAGTGGGCAAAAACATACTGTGTATTTTGGCTTTAACACTTAACCCCTGAGTGACACCTTCATACATTATAGCACTAAAGTTCAAGAGTTCACTAGGACTGTCAGCGATCCTAAATTCTAGAAGCATGTATGTGTAACAGTTCTATTCTAATATGAGTAACTGGAAATGAAAAGAGCAAAGTGTGAGTTTTCTCCAGCAAGTTATAACAAGGGGGGAACCGGAGGGAGGAAAGCAAGGGAAAGTTGTTCGAGTTATGAAACCTTCAATTATTTAATATCAAACTGCTATATGATTAGTAATGTTATTTTTCTACCCACCTATGATGAAGTTTGGTGAGTTACATATTCATAACCATCAGATATTTTTAAAACTGTCAGCCTGAAAATATATTCACTGGCAATGACTCTGAAAACCAGTTTCTTAGCAATACTGTCAGCTGTTGGTTTATATGAGTAGGCTCAAAGTTATATGAGTTTTGTGACTCTTATAATTATTGAAGTGTTCATGTAGTTTCTTTTAGACTTGGGTTAATTTTTAGCATATTTTGGGCCTGGTCACTTCTGTTAGCTCACATGGTCCTGCTACTTTCTCATTTTATACTCAAACTGAAGAACTCCTTGAGATTTAGTTACTGAACGTTTTCTTCTTGGGCCATAAAGAGATACACAACTGACTCAGGTGTCTTAATTGAGTTCAGCTTAACCAACTATATATATATATATATATATATATATTTGTATTTATATTTTCAGTATTTAGGATCTGTTGGGAGGGGAGGTTATCATTAGAACCCCTGCTCTGGGAAGACGTGCATCAGGTCTTTTGATACGCTTTAAACCAAAGATCAAACCTGCTGTAGAAAACCTGCTGTTTTCTTCTCAATAACAGCCATGAGTTGACTGTGCAGAAGGACAATTAAGAAACGCTGAATTGCTGCCTGTGGCAAACTCATTGTCCAACCTGATACAGTTCTGCAAAACAGATTTCCTGATCTGTATTAAGGATGATTTGATCCCTGTTGAAAAGGAGATGGGGAGATGGTAGGTCATTTCTGAGATGTCTTGGGGATTCTCAAGAACTATGGAAAGAGCAAGAGTATCTGGTATGACATGATTTTGGTAGCTCCAGCTTTGAATCCAAAGTGATTGGATTGTAATTGACAGTAGGACCTTGGGCAGGGAGGTAATAAAGATAAAAATCAACTCACGCTGGGTAAGACTTGAACCTTAGGAGTGAAACTATTGGAACTCTGGAGGAAAATGTTGGAAATAATCTTCTAGACATTGGCCTAGGCAAAGAATTTATGAAGAAGACCCCAAAGGCAATCACAACATCAACAAAAATAAATAAATGGGACCTGATAAAATTAAAAAGTTTCTGCACAGCCAAAGAAATTGTCACAAGAGCAAACAGACAACCTACAGAATTGGAGAAAATTTTCACAAGCTATGTGTCCAAGAAAGGGCTAATATTCAGAATCTACAAGGAACTCAAATGAGCAAGAAAAAAAAGAACCCATTCAAAAGTGAGCAAATGACACGAACAGGCGTTTTTCAAAATAAGATTTACAAATGGCCAGCAAACCTGTGAAAAATGTTCAACATCACTAATCATCAGGGAAATGCAAATTAAAACCATAATGAGATACTGTCTTGCTCCAATTAGAATGACCATTACTAAAAAGTCAAAAAACAATAGATGTTGGCACAGATGCAGTGAAAAGGGAATGCTTATTATGCTGTTGGTGGGAATGTAAATTAGTACAATCTCTATGGAGAGCAGATGGATATTTCTCAAAGAACAAAAAGTAGATCTATCATTTGACCCTGCAATCCCACTACTGGGTATCTACCCAGAGGAAAAGAAATCATTATGTCAAAAAGATAACTGCACTGTGCTTGGCACAGCACAATTCACAATCCCAAAGACAGGGAATCAACCCCTAAGTGCCCATCAGCTGATGAGTTGGTAAAGAAAATATATCATGGAGTACTACTCAATGATAAGAGAGAATGAAATAATGTCTTTTACAGCAACTTGGGTAGGACTGGAGGTTATTATCCTAATTGAAGTAACTCAGACAAAAAACCAAATACCACATGTTCTCACTTATAGGCAGGAGTCAAACTCTGGCTACGCCAGGACACACAGAGTGGTATAATGGACACTGGAGACTCAAAGCAGGGAGGTGGGAGGGGGTGAGGGATGAAAAATTACTTGCGGGGCACAATGTACACTATTCAGGAGATGGGTACAAAAGCCCAGAGTTTACCACATGCGTGTGATGTAATTCAATTTGTATCCCCTAATGCCATTAAAATTTAAAAAGAAAAAAGGCAACTGAGATTTTAACAGGAGTTGCATTGAATCTATATATTTGATTCTGGGGATTATTGCCTTCTTAAGTTTTCTGATCCATGAATGTGGGTTGTATTTCCATTTATTCAGGTCGTCTTTAATTTCTTTTAACAATGTCCTATAGTTTTCAAACTAGAAGCCTGTGCTACTTTTGTTAAATTTATTACCGAGTGTGCTATTCTTTTTGACGTTGCTATAAATGGAATTGTTTTACTCATTTCATTTTTGGTTTGCTTATTGCTAGTGTGTAGGAATAGAATTGATTTTTGTCTATTGATCTTGGCAAACTTAACCCTTGATGAATTTACTTGTTATAATAACTTTTAAAAAAGTTCTTGGGATTTTCTATATACAAGATCTTCTCATCCGTGAATAGAGGTAGTTTTACTTCTTTCTAATCTGGATGCACTTTATTTTTCTTGCCTAATTGCCTTGGCTGAAACTTCTAGGATAATGTTGAATAGCAGTGGTGGAAGTGAGTTCCTTGTCTTGTTCTGGATCTTCGGGGGGAAAGCTTTTAGTCTTTCACCACTTATGGTGTTAGCTGTGGGCTTTTATGTACATGTTTTCATCATGTTAAAGAAGTTTTCTTCTATTCCTAGTTTTTTTTTTCTATGAAAAGGTGTTGAATGCTTTTTCTGCATCTATTGGGAAGGTCATGTTTTAATAGTTCTATTATATTTAACATGGTGCATTGCATTGATTGACTTTCATATGTTGAACTAACCTTGAATTCTTGGGGTAAGTCCCTTGGTCATGGTATGCAATTCTTTTTATATGTGGTTTGATTCAGTTTACTAGTATTTTGTTAATTATTTTTGTATATACATATTCAGAAGGGATTTTGTGTGATTTTCTTATATTTTTGTCTGGTTATGATATAAGAGTAACACTGGCTTCATAAAATGAGTTGTGAAGAATTCCTTGCCTCCACCCCCTTTTTGAGAAGAATTTGAGGTATTCATATTAATTTTTTCTTAAATGTTTAGTAGAATTCACCAATGAAGTCATCTGGACCTGGTTTTTCTTTGTGGGATTTTGAAAATTACTCATTAAATCTCTTTATTTTTATACATCAGTTTGTATTTTCTATTTCTTTGTGAGTCAGTTTCAGTAGCTTGTGTCTTTCTTAGGCATTTGTCCAATTCATTGAGGTTATCTAATTTATTGGCATGCAACAAGTCATAGCACTCTGTTGTAATTATTTTTATTTCTGTAAGATCAATAGTAACATACCTTCTTTTATTCCTGTGTATAGTAATCTGACAAGATCAGGCATGTTCAGGGTGCTAGGGCTGTGGACTCCTTTTGTTTACCTTAGGGGTCAGCTAGTGATTGTATAGAGAAAGATTTCCTTAAATGTCGTTACCAATAAGTCTCTTTAGTTGAGTGGCTTTGTGTGTACTGGGGGAGGGGCATGCTTTCAATACTCAGAAGGCAGTTCACAGGCCGTCATTAGTCTTTACTTCTTCACTTTCTGCTTGTATAGAGCCTCAAATTCATCCAGAGGTGAGAGATTTGGACTTCTCAGTTCTTTCCTGGGCATGTGCATAGCCTTGTGTATGAATTAGAATATTGCCTTCTAGGTTCTCAGTGGCACTGTGGAGCTTCTCAAAGCCTCTGGAGGACATCTCATTCCTCAACTTTTCCCTTTAAATTCTTTGGTAAGCTTCTTGTTTTTCCTGTTATTCCCACATCAGGCAGATTCAGTGTTAACCAATTACCACTAATTGTTTCTCAGACACCCTAGGGAAAAAGATGTTTGTGCTAAGCGAGTTCTGAGTTGGATAAAATAAAGACAAGCCCTGTGAGTGAGGATTGAAGGAGTTTAAGGAACTGCCAGACAGGTCAAATAATGACAGTTTTCTGGGAATGGAGCTTTTTTTTTGGGGGGGGAGGGAGGAGCTCCAAAGCTGTTCTGTCTTCTCTGGTGGCTGTTAGGTTGCTGGTTTTCATGACATTTGTGAAGCTGTTGGTTTTCACTGCTACAGGGCAGCTGTGGAGAAGGGGATTGTTGATAGGGCAACTTAAGATACCTTGAAACTCTTTTTTTTTTTTTTTAGATAGGGTCTCGCTCTGTCACCCAGACTGGAGTGCAGTGGCACCATCATAGCTCACTGTAGCCTCTAACTTCTAGGCCCAAGTGATCCTCCTGACTCAGCATCCCGAGTACCTGGGACTACAAGTGTGCCACCAAGCCTGGCTAATTGAAAGCTCACATTTTTTAAAAACCAAGATTCAGCTATTTTTTGTTGAATAAATCCACTTGGAATTGTTGCAAGCATTTGGTTCTGAAAAAGTGGATTTTAATAATTGCCCCCAGTATTCTCATTGCTTTTACTGAGGAGTGGAGTTTTGGATGTATTTATTCAGCCATTCCAGAATTTCTCTCCTCCCAAGTTAACCAGATTTGGGGAAAAGGGTGGGAAGAAGCATATTCTAGGCAGAAGCCAGAGTGTTTGCAAAGGCTTAATGATGCTGTGCTAGAAATTATTTTTTGATACTTGGCTTTGTCCCTGCTCTTCATGGTATTCTTTTGAAAGGCAAAGACTACAACCTGGAATCTTCATTCCCCAGCTGGATGCTCATTTAGATTTCTTTGCCAGATGGATGCTCATTTAGATGTCAACAATGAGAGGTACAGTGTGAGATTTGAAATCTAGAAGAGAAGGAGAAGCCATTGCTCCCTGGAGGTTACTGTGGACAGGGCATATGTGTGTACAGACTGGAGAGGAGAGGTTTGCCAGAAGATTCCGACTGTTCTGAGAATCACCCATTCTGTACTGAAGGTAGCTGATACAAGGAGGGTTGGTTTCTTGTGATCCTTCCACTTCCTGATTTCTTAAATGTTGGCAGCAATGTCTCTGACCTTTGCTTTCCAGCCCTTCTAAAGTCTATTTCTAATTCCCTGTATTAAATACTTTACTGCTTAAAATATCTAGACTGGCTTCTGATTTTCATTTTTTTTAAAAAATAAAACTTGATTGTTATAGATATGAAGAAGCTCAATGAATTCATTGAACTGAAAGGAAGCCAATGTGGCTGGCGTTTTGAGAATTGAAGAAAGTTGTGAAATCACACTGAAGGGGTCCTCAGATTAAATTGCATGCAATGCAGTTGGGTTCATTGATGAGGGAATTCTGGAGAGAAGGTGGAGTGAGGGGTGGGGAATAGGGCAAATTGGAGAGCATGCATCCCATCTAAAGATGACTCCATTTTTCAAGGGAAGTAAGAATCCAAATTCTTATGTCAAATCAGGTATGTGTCAATTATTGGGCATATATTTAATTTTTAAGATGCAATGTACTAGCCCAAATCACATTGGTGTCTGTTCTGTAGGTTGCCAGTTTTTGAACACAGGCAGATCAGGAAAGATTTTTTAGGATGTGTTCCTTATTTTTAAATTTCTGTTTTGCATCTCTTTTGTGTATACCATTAACTCTTTCTAGTCTTTGTTATTTTTGCCAATTTTTCTATCTACAATATCAGGCTCTAGAGCCAATCTAAAATAACAGAAGTTAAGAGGGGAGGAGGAATTTCTAGCAGAGTGGGATTTAAGGAAAAACACCCATGTTCATTTCTACCTATTAGCCTTGCCTTGAGGCATATTTAGAGACTAGTTTTTAATATCTACTTAACTGTTTCTGCATTAAAAGAGGATTTAAGAAAATGTTTCAAGAAAACCGATACAATAAAGGTGGTTTGTACCATATCTAATTCTTGCCCTATATCTTTAGGCAATAACATAATGGAATTTTATTTTGGAGGTGAGAAAATGTATTTTACAATGCTGCTCTCTTGCTGAAAATATTAGGTTCAATATCCTTAAATGGCTGCTGAAATATTATAGTTAGTGAAAAGTAGAATTTCACATAATTAAAGAAGACACTTGGGTATTTCTGGAGGGACAGTGAAATCATGATGGAAGGAGCATGAACTTTTTAGAGTTAGCAAGAGCTGGGTTTCCACATGGCTTTGCTGGCTCCTAGGTATGTGAACACTGGCAAGTTTCTTAGTTTCTCTGAGCTCCTATAAAATGAGGATAAGGAGGGAGAGGATTAATTAATTGATTAGAAATTTCTTGAGAGTCTCCTCTATGCCAGCTATTGCTTTAGACACAGTCTGCCCACGTAAAATTTACATCCAGTAGTAAAGACAGATTAGAAGTCAATGAATTGTAAACAGTTTGATAGGAGCTACAGCAGAAAACTGTTATGAGATCAAAATTAATGCAATCAGATCAAAACTAACGAAGAGTGGTTGGGTATGACAAGCACTCCAAAATGCACATGTGTGTGTTGTGAGAAAATAAAAGTGTTTTTGGTTAGATTTTGGAAAAGGCGTCTAAACAGTATTTTGAGTATCAGATTTCAAGTGGTTGTTATATCCATTGCTGCCATGCTCATGCCATTTTAAAAGAGTTCAGAGTTAATGCTGAGATAAAGATTTGGATGTGAGGAATGTTTGTGAAAAAATTAGGCATGACCATGGTGATGTGCTCGTTTTTCAGTTGTCACCTCTGACTGGTCTGATTCTTCTCTACTTGCACTGTTGGTGATTGATGGGTTCCTGATAATGGTATTCCCATTGAATTCTCAGGTGAATTTGAATCAACACTAATGAATGTGCTTAAGTGGAAGTAATAGAAATGCTTCCCAGATAGCTTAAGCCACAGTGGGGAGCCTATTATAAGGGAGACACATCCTAAGCACAGAGCTGGTGGCCAAGCCTCTGGAGGGACCGGGAACAGGTACTGGAAAGACGTTAATAACTCATGGAGCTTCTCTCTCTTCTCTCCACACTCTCCCATCTCTGCTTCCTTCTGTGCTCATAGCAGAGAGCCTTTCTCTGTCTGTCTCCAGGTTACAGGAGGTTCCAACCAACTGCAGACAGCAATTAACTCATTATCTCTCCCAGGAGAGAAGAGTCTGATCAGTCCTGATCTGATCAAGTATTTTTCCAGATCCAATCCATACTGGCCAAGAGTGTAGGATCACGTACTACCACACAGCTCCCTCTACCTAGGGAGTAACTTCTGGGGTTTAATCATCTGGATAGTGGGAATAACAACAGTGCATACTTTATTAGGAAAGTTATGAGGATTTGACGAAACACTGTGCTTCAATCATTTTAGCATAGCGCCTGGCACATAGTAAGCGTGGATAAATATGAGCTATTATTGTTATTGTGTCATGTTATTTCAATTGTTGTTAGAGATGTTTTTGCTCAGAATCGTAGAAATCATTTCAGGAAGGTTAGAATAAAGAAAAAGGCTTATTCTGAAACCAGTGCTTAAGCAAGTCTGGGAGTATGAGTCTGAATGGGTCCTCATTAGAACAGTATCTATCAGTCTCAGAAACATGGCTCACATAATTAAATTTGCTACACTCTTTTCTTTATCATTCTGTTGACGCAAACCAGATGGGGAAAAAGAAAATAAGAAAGCTTATCATTAGTAGGGTGAAAAAAATATTCAAGCTAGCTGCTTAGGCGTTCCTCCACTTCTAATGAATAAAACAGGCATTAATAGTAATATAATTGTTGGTACCAGTTGAAGTTTATTAAAGCAGTAATAAAAAGAAACTCATCATAGCCATTACATAATTTTCCTACATTTGAGTAGGCGTTTGCCTCCCTGAATAATTAAGACATGTCCATTAAACTCTCAGATGAAGAAAGTTAATGCAAATGAACAGTTTTAAGTCAATACACACTGGCTGAAATGTTTTTGTATTTTGTTTCTCTTATTTTCTCAAGTTTTTGGAAAACCTCTTGATTTATAGTCAGTCTACTAGGATAAAAAGTTCCAGCAAATCTGTGATATTGATGTATCAAACAATTAAAAATAAGTAAAATGATTTTTTGACATTTAGGTGAAAGTAGTGTTTGTTCTTCTTAGTAGCAAGGTGGTTGTGATTGGGTCGATTCAGTAAGCACGTATTAATCCAGTGTGGTCTGGGAGCCCTTGGGGGGCTGTTCCTCTGCCTGGGGCACTTTTCGCTGCACATTTACATGGTACACCCTTTGCCTTCCCAATACTGTTGCGCAGCTGTTACCTCCTCAATGGCACTGCTCTGACCCCCCGTTAAAAATTGCATTCTGCCAGCCCAGCCTTCCTGACTCCCTTCTCTTGCTCAGTATTGTCCCATAGAACTTCTTATTAACATAGTCTCACCTGCTAGTTAACTTATTTATAGTGTTTATTGTCTACCTCCATGGTATTGTTATCTGTTTTCACTGATGTGTCTCCAGTGCCTTGAACCAGGCCAGGCACAGTGTAGGCCTTCAAAATTACCCAGAGCTGCAAAACATAAGTTATATATAAATGCTATAATATGTCTATATGAGTGAGTGAGGCTAAAATATTTTAATGTGTATTTTTATAATACTTTTTTTTTTTTTGAACTCTCATATTTCCGTCCATCCTATACATATTTCTGAGCACCTAATCACCTAATACTTTAATACTTTTCCCCGGAGCTTGCTTGCTTTTTTTTTTTTTTTTTTTTTTTGAGACAGAGTCTCACTCTGTTGCCCAGGCTAGAGTGCCGTGGCGTCAGCCTAGCTCACAGCAACCTCAAACTCCTGGGCTCAAGAGATCCTCCTGAGTAGCTGGGACTACAGGCATGCGCCACCATGCCCGCTTAATTTTTTCTATATATTTTTAGTCAGCCAGTTAATTTTCTTTGGCCACTTTATAAATAGTAGAACAGATTGGAAGAGGGCACTTTGCAAATAAATTTATGTCTGTGTATTTTTATTTTTCCACAATTGCTGTCTTGAACTATTCCCCTCCTTTGTTATTGTGCTTACTAATGGTGCCATTTGATGCCCTTTCTGTGGGAGAATGTGCTGGATTGCTGTTCTATAATCTTTCTCTGAATTACACAAGTCAGAATGGCATTCTTGAATCTCATTTTTAAAAGGCATCATTGGCTAGTGTTATGAAGCATTAGATAGCAATGGCATTTAGGGTCGAAATGGAATCATAATACGTATACTGCTATGCTTCTCATGTGTTATATAAAGGACACATTCCATAAGGCAGGAATGTCTGTGTCCCTGTCCTCTGCTGGGTAAGAGGCGGGTCAACCTGTCTGGAAGTCCACATCAGAGACGAAACGGTGGGAGTCAGAAGATGAGGAAGCAGTAATTCAGTATTTATTATCCTGCAAAACTCTGCAGCTACGTGAGAATTCCACCTCATTCTCCCACCTGCTCCGTGGGTTTTGATAGCTTGGTAGGGTAGAAAGGGCATCATCCAAGTATGATTCATCTGCGAGTGAGAAGAGGACTCCTCCTCCTCCTTCCTTAAGCCAAATAATTGAGTTTAGTATTACTGGAGTGAGATTGGGGCAGTAGAAGGAAGTGTAGCATAGAACCTTTATTTATTTTTAAATTGTTGAGCAAACAGATACGATGGTAATTGTCTCTACGCCACTCTGATGCTTGCTTCTCTCAAGCTTGGAGGCTGTTCGAGTTTCCTTCTTAACTTGGAACTGAACTGAGCTATTCCTTTAGTTCTAGCCCTGTAATGCAGTCCTTGGATGTTTTGTTGCTTCTCTGAGCCATATTGCATTTGTCTGCGTCATTCTAGCCTTTGGCATGAAGTTATCGCCTTCCTTACAGGTTCTGTTCTTCCCGTGTGCTTAACTATGCCTTCAAAATAGCTTCCAAATATATTCTGTCATCGTCTCCAAGAGGTTTCCATTTGCTTTCTTTCTGCATGTACATATATATTTTGTGAAAGAATCTGAATTTGATAAACCCATGTATGTGTATGTGACTCTGTGGTGACTTAAGTATTTCTTACAGTGGAACATGATTTCAGAGAGTTCTTTATATTCAAAAACCCCTAAATGGTTACTCTGGGGAATTTAGTCTAAGAAACTCACTCAAAATGTGGACTAACTAAGTGCATAAAGAAGTTTGTTGCAACAAAATTTCTCAAGGCCCAAAATGGGAAGCCAGCTAATGACGGGGTAATGGTGCTTCCGGTTAGAGTGTAATCCACCCAGTGAGATGTGAGTCCATTAAATGAAGACCGTGAAGATGGTACAGAAACATGAATAAACCTACATATAATAGTACCTGTAAGCTGTGATTGTAACTGAGTAAAAATTATGCTAAGAGGAAAAATACTGGGATGGAATATGTTAAGATATTAATAATGGTTGTGTGGCAGGGAGGTACAGAAATAGTAAAACTCCCTCCTTCCTCTCTCATTAGCGGAAAGGCCCCTATGTGCTAGGAATTACATCAAGGGGTTCCCTACACTAATTCTCATACTCTTTTAATATAGCTGCAATTATCTGTGTTGGCAAATAAGGAAACCGAGGCGCAGATAGGTCGGGTGACTTTCCTGGCGTCATACTTTCTGTGAGTGGCAGAGGTGGACTTCGCAGAGAAGTTCACATGCATCTTAATAAAGGAAGTGGTGGACGTGGAGCTAAAGTGGAAATTTTGTTGCAACAAACTTCTTTATGCACTTAGTCCACATTTTGAGTGAGTTCCTTAGACTAAATTCCCCAGAGTAACCATTTAGGGGTTTTTGAATATAAAGAACTCTCTGAAATCATGTTCCACTGTAAGAAATACTTAAGTCACCACAGAGTCACATATACATACATGGGTTTATCAAATTCAGATTCTTTCACAAAATATATATGTACATGCAGAAAGAAAGGAAACGTAAACCTCCCTCCCAGTTGTGAGCCTCCCTTCATTTTGTCAGGATGCTGGTCAAGCATCCTGGGTTCCAATGTCAGCCCTTCCACGTATAGATGGTGTGACCTCGATCCATCATTGCATGTCTGCAAAATGACAGAATCTTAAACAGCAACCACGTGGGCCTCCCAGTGTCAAGCTGCACCCCGATTTACAATTTTCTGGAGTGCCTACTCTACTCAAAATTAAGGTCATTCCCTAAAATTTGGGTTAATAGTTTTTACTATAATTCCTAATTTCAGACACTATACATTTCAACTGGAAATTGAATATCTCAGAGAGAGGAAAGTATTATTATCAAGAGGTAGTGTAGCTGGTGTGTAGATTGGAAGTGAGAGGACTAAGTTCAGACCCCCTTTGCATTTGTTTGTCTACATCAAGGAAAGTGAATGTGTCAGGGGCGACATGATTGATGTGGAGCTTCAGAGCTCTGGCTGCTGCCTGAGTATGGCTCATCAATTCTAGAAAAGATGTCCCATTTAGCTGGGTACACAGCCTCATGGCAGACAGCTGCCTGTACAGCTGGGGCACCAACCCTCACTCATCATGCAGGATGCAGCCGGATCTTAGCTGGCAATATTCATGCCCATCTGCTTGGATGACATGGTGCCCTCATGAGCACTGGTCATCTCCATCTTCCTGTATCTCCCTCTGACCTCATCCCCCCACCTCCCTCCCATCCATCCACAATTGTGAGTGTTGTTTTCATCTTCTTTTCAGATGTTCTTTCTGTCTGGATGGCTAGAGATGACATTGGTCTCTACACAGTCTAGGCAAATTGCTAGGTGTGCATCATAGTTAAAACATACAGTCCTGAAGCCAGGAAAGAGCTGAGGACAACATATGGCCAAGTGTGCTCATGTCACAGACTAGAAGGCTGAGATTTAGAGAAGTTACATCACTCTGCGATATTCACGCAGCGAGTCTGCAATAGAGAAAATCGTTGGTGTTTCAGGCTTAACACTATGTCTGCTAGTGACCCTGGTGTTCCTCCCAATATACTTCTAGACTTTTCTTCTGGGGTTCTTGGAGCTGTTAGTGATTAAATACCATTATCCTCTTAGACATTTTCTAGGGTGCTCTTGTGAATGAACAAGGCAGAAGGCATCCTTGAATAGAACTGATAAAGACAACATCTTTGCTGGAAATCTGCTGTATGGGTATAAAAATGACATGCAGAAGAGAAATAGCCTCAAGAAAGTGTTAGGGGTCACCGGATCCTCTAAACACCTGGAAGGAAGCAGTTTACCCACTGAGTGAAAAGGCACTGCTAGAAAGAAAAATTGAGTCCATTACTGGGGACCAGAGGGCCAGGATCTATGTCTTCCTTCATCCCTTATCTTTTCCTTTCTAATTTACCAGTTGTTTCTTTTTTTTTTCATATTCTCTCCCATTTTCTTCTCAATGTCTTTTTCTTCCACTTCTCATTTGTGTTTCTTTTTCATTTTAGACTCTTTTGGGTGGGAAGAATCATTTCCTGTTTGGAGGTTGGACTGAAAATGGATCCCACGTTGCAAAGTGTCGTGATACTTCCTGTGTAACACCATTAAACATCCCCCCAAAGCAGCATAGGCTCAGGAGTATCATCACTGATTAATTGCTTCATACCCATTTTCATGTAGGCTACAATTTTGCTTTTGATATCTTGTTTAATTTCCATGATGATTCTGAGGCAGAAATAATTATCCCCATTTGACAGGTGAGGAGGATGAATCTTAGAGAGTTAAAGTTGTGAGCTTTATTTGTGAGATTTGTAAACATCAATTATGGCTTTAGGCTCCAGGTTTGGGGCTTTGTATCAAATGCTGTACATATATTATCTGGGATCTTTTTAAAAGGTAGATCATCATTCACTGG
Source organism: Lepilemur ruficaudatus (assembly GCA_963574885.1). Taxonomy (NCBI): domain Eukaryota; kingdom Metazoa; phylum Chordata; class Mammalia; order Primates; family Lepilemuridae; genus Lepilemur; species Lepilemur ruficaudatus. The sequence goes on along the minus strand of CAUYRT010063704.1, from coordinate 57,253 downwards.
GTCTGGAGTAGGGTTGGAGATTTTGCACTTCTAACAATCTCTGAGACGATGCTGGTTCTGCTGTGCTGCAGACCACCACCCTTTGAGGAGATGGCTTCATGCCACACCATGCAATTTCCTATCTTGGGACCTTAAATCCTTGGGAGCTAATGGAGTTTCCCAGGTAGTTCTAGATGTTGAATATTTCCTTTCTCTTAAACAACCTGGTCAAGTCCTGTACCTCTACTTGAGGGTGTGTAGGAGAACTATAGGGTACGGCCATGATATGGTGACATATTTTTCTGTATCCCTCTCCTCCAATTCACTGTGAACCTCTCAAAAGCCAAGTGGTATGGTGTTCACCATTTGCTTGCTTATACCTGCCAATTGGCTCCTAACTTGGGAAAGCTTTATGGAATGGATGAATGAATGCAGTGACACCGTAAATTGACACAAGGTACTTTTTTCAAACAGTGGTATCTGGGGTATTGGGAAGAATCCCAGTCCTTAGAGCAGGGTCAGAGTCCTAAATTAGTGCAGGAACAATGTCAGAAGACCAAACAGAATAATCATTAGGGCATCAGAAGTTCACTGACACTTACCATCTGTAGCCCTGTGTGCTCCCTGAAGCCCTGTGCTTTCTCTGGCAGAAGCTGCCTCCTGGTCCTCTCTTCCACCCTCTGGTCCACTGCCTGGTATCTTGTCACTGTTCTCATCGGCCTATCAATAATGGAGATAAATCTGTCTTGTTTTTGTAGTAATGACCAATTTTCAAGCCGGATCTCCCAGAGTTGTAGGAATAGCCGATATTGCTATGCATGGAGCTCTTTTGCTAGAAAGGTCTAAAAGTAAGGCTAATGTGCGGGCTGTTGTTTAATGGACTGTCCCTGTTCAGCAGACCTAAGTTCTGGGCTTGTTTCTGTTCTTTGGCTGGCACGTACCCTCGCTAAGCCTCCATTTTCTCATCCGAGAAGTGGGGAATGGCATGAATCAGATGATGGCAAAGGTGCTTTTCACCCCTAAAAGTCAGATTTGTGACTCATAAAGCCACTCCTGACCTAAGTAGCACGAGAGATTAAACATAGTTTAAATCTTCCTTGTTTAACTGGATAAAACCCAAGTCCAGATGGTTGGTGTCCCTGGAATGATGTACTCTTTACATATAAGAACTTAGTTTGCCAAGTTACCCCGCTATTTTCATCTCACATTTATGCCCAACAGATTTATTTCAGAAAGAAAAGCTTATATGAAAAAACTCTCAATATAAGGCCACTTGCTGGAACTTTTCTGGCCAAGCTAATTATTGACTTCAACCTCATGTGGTTTCAAATGGACAGCTGTGTATGAATATTAATTTTTCTTTGAGGGTTTTTAAAACATTTTCTTCAGTAGTTTTGTTTTTACAACACAATCAAGGGAGTTAGTGCTTCTGACAAAACAGCAATTAAATGTGTGCCACATCTCAGCTTGTAAAGTGACATGCAGTTTCTGGAAACAGGATATTGTTCTAAATGGAATTAGTTTCCTTTGTCATATTATCAACTGAGACAGTTAGGGTCTGAGCTCTTCCCTCTTTTCAAACAATTTCACTTCTGAATCTTCTCTCACCTTCTCTGGATGTTACCTTTCCAGGTGGCCAAGACGTTCTTTCTCTTCTCCTGCTCTGACCTCTCTCACATGCGGGATTGTTTGTAGATCTTTCCACTGTAATTTTCCATAACATCTGGTTAGGAGGTGTGACCAACGTATTACCTGACCTCCAAAAATTCGGGGTCCCCTCTCAGCTGGTAGATGGCTTCCTTGCCAGGACCATCTTTCCCAGCATCCTTTGCGTCAGGCAGGACTGTAAGACTGGTTCTGCCCAGTGCAGCGGGAGTGGAGGAAACAGGCTTGCCTTTTCCATGGTCTGTCTTCATTTGCTGTCTGAATGGAGAAAACTTTAAGGATTAGAGGAGAATGGGGCCACAAAAATGGAGGCAGCCTTTTATTTATTTATTTATTTTTCAGCATATTACGGGGGGACAAATGTTTAGGTTACAAATATTGCCTTTGCCCCACCTGAGTTACAGCTTCAAGCGTGTCCATCCCCCAGATGGTGCGCACTGCACCCATTTGGTGTGTATAAACCCATCCACTCCTCCCCCCCACCTGCCCGACACTTGATGAATGTTACTACTATGTGTGCATTTAAGTGTTGATCAGTTAATACCAATTTGATGGTGAGTACGTGCGGTGCTTGTTTTTAATGGAGGCAGACTTGATGCATACAGGGTCGTGTTGAAGGCCATAGACACACAAGCATTCGGCTTTCCTTGAGTAGCAAATAAATTTCCATTCTGTTCAGTCACTGAGGTTTTAGGGTTGGTTTGTCTGCTATGGCAGTTAACATTACATTAACTAACACAAAATGTCATCAGATATATATCATTAATTCCATATGTGTTGGGCATATCTTTTTTTGGACTTATTAATCTGAAGGTAGAGAAAATCTGATCCTTACTAGTAACTTAGAATACTAGTAATTTAGAATACGAGTAACGAAGACCCAAGTGAATCTTGGGTCACTGGGACTTTGGGGGTCTTTGTAGGGGAAATTGGTAGGCATAAGGGAAGCACCGTGTGAGAAATTAAATATGTAAGGCGGAATCTTGGGTAGGTGCTAGAGTTTACTGGGATAATTTGTTACTGTTTTATTTATTGAAGAAAGACCTAGAGGAGTCAACACTGGTGTAATATCCAGGAAACAAGATTGGATCTTGATGTTCTCAGATGTGTCCCCTTTTTGCGTAGGTAGAAGAGGCTGTTGAATTATTTTGGATTTGTGAGGAGTGGGTGGAGGGAACTAGGTTGATTTAGACCAGTGTGTTGTGTAGGTACACAGGCTGAAACACGGAGTTAGAAGAAGAGAAAGACGCAGATTCTATAATATCACAGATTTATCTCTGCCCCTATGCCTCTATCATGTTGGTTGGATCACGTAATCTATGGCTCAATTTCCTTATCTGGAAAATTGATGTAATAGCACTTTCTTTGTAGTATTATAACACAGACCAAATGAAAAATAAGTGCTTTGGTCAGAGCCTGGAATAGTGTGTCAAACGTGAGCTATTTTATGACTCTGTTTTTAAACAAAATGGGTACATTACAATAAACTTGCTCTTTGCTGAGTACCCAGAATCTAAAACAGTGCCTGGCACATAGGAGTTCAATAAATAATGGTTTACTGAAAGAACAAATATACAGTGTTTATTCTGTTTTTCTTCTCACGTACCATTATATTGTGAACATTTCCCTGTGTTATTTGCAAAAACATTATTTTAGAATGGCTGCTGTGATCAATATTTAATAAACACATTTAAAGCTTATATATCCAGTTGTGAGCCTCCCTTCATTGTTGTCAGGAGGTCATCACTTTTTCCAAAGATGCTGATGTTGAACAATATATTTTTGCAATTTCTCTTAGGCTAATATCTCTAGAGCCTGCAGCACATTCTTTTGAACACTGACAATGGAGGCAAATTGTCAACCTTTGCAGGTGAATTAGATGATTGGGAAAAGACCCAAGTCGCCCATGCCCAAGTTGTTGAATATGAAGAATGATTTGGCTTGATGAAAAAGTGAAGACCCTAATGTTACGTAGATTTTAAAATGACTCTGATTCCAAAAAGAAAAATCCTAAAATTGCATGCAGCAAAAGTCATGTGGAAACTCATGGGTAGCCAGGCTAGATGACTACTTGGAAAAGTGACTTATCTGAATGTGTGTCTTCTGTAATTTTACGTCAGGTAAATCGTACGTCAGGCTGGTAAAACAACAACAACAACAACAACAACAAAACATACAAAAAAACGACATTACACTTTAAAGAAGCCATTTCTTTGTTCAACTTTCACAACGTATGTGTCTAAAAATAAAAACCCTTGGTTTGGCCTTTTTTTCCCACTCTTGGTAAAGAGCCTGAAGGGAACTCTGTTGAGAGTAGAATATAGAAAGTCTTCATCAGTAATTTCTGGTTTCTAGAAAGTTACATGATTAAGAAACTTAGAATACTGCCAAGTCAAGACTGTCAAGGAGAGATGCTTGGATCCCTACTGCACTGTATTTGATATTTGATTCCATAGTGATACCAAAGAGATGGCAAGACCTTTACTTTCTGGGAGAATGCCAGCATCATGCTCAGTGTGTATGGCTCATAATGAATTTTAAGGGTTTAGAGAGAGAGCCAGGCAGAGTTCTCTGATTGCCTAACACTCATTGTCACCTTTAGAGGGTGGTAAGCATTATTTATATTCCTGTAACACTTCACAAGGTAAAATGTCACATATCCTATTCCATTTGATCCTCTTGACATGCTAAGAAGGCACGATTGTCTCTAGTTTTCAGATGAAATAACCTGAGGCTAAGATAGTGTACGGCTTGCCTAAGGTCACTTAACTAAATAGTGATCCATCTGGGACATTAAATATTGGATGACCCGGGACACTAAAAGAAGTTTTCAGCAGACTTTATTTTTGAAAAGTCTGAATATTTAGATTCACTGATTTTATAAAACTGGCTTTAAAATGTACAAAATGGTATAAAATGTTGATTGAGCCACATTTAGAAAAATAAGTGAAAACATTTGTTGTTATTGATTTATTTGAGTGCCAATTTTATCAAAATACAAATTCTTAGATTTGGTAACTCAAGAAGGCAACTCAGCCTTTTCCATTTTATGATCGATTGAGAGTTATCAATCTTGTTGATAGTTGACCCTTAAAATTTACTTCCCCTCCAAGTTAAATATATTTTATTGTATCACCAGATGAGACTAATTTACTTTTGCAATGCAAATCTTTAGAGACAAATTTAGAGAATGATGTACTTAAAATGACATTTATTTGCCGCCCACTTTTGCCCAACTGCAAAGAAAATTTCCCCCCGCCACAAACCCTATGTTTCAGCTTGTGAAACTGCTGATTAAGCCTTATGATCACGAGCCAGGGCATCTCTTCAGCCTAACCTCAGCTCTTGTCGTGAATCACTACTTTTTCTTCTAAGAATATATACGTAGCCCGATCATTTTGTGGGTATGCAGTATATTTTAAAATGTGGGAAATGGAATAGTATATAACACTTCTCATGGTAGAGTAAATGCTATTTTGTTCCAGGAACTATTAATAATTGTTTTTCCCCTGAACATGATTTTGACTACAGCGGAAGCTTCCCTTTACTGTTTCATAAAGATGAGGACAACTACAGTGATTTCACAGGCCATTTTGTTTTAAGAATATTACGAGAAAATTTTCTTTGCCTTGCATGTTTGGTTTGAAAACCCCACCTTTCCAAAGGGGGCTTCACCTGTATTTATAATACTTTTATTTCTTGAAATATGTGAAGCAGATATAGCAAGTTGTTGGGATGAGGTAGACCTCATCATAGCTACATGATTGCTATATTTGAGTATTTCATAACTTTTTTTTAAATGTCACTTTTTTCTCCAAAATTAATTTTATTATAGAAAGTGGTATTAACCTCAACATGCAGGAATTAGGGAAGAGTTAAAAAACGCATCATGTCACCACCTTAACAACCACAGTGATATACTATGATGGTAATTCTGGTCTAATAATAATCTGATAAACGTGTGTATTTGCATAATTTAATAAAAATATAAGTGTATCCCACTGTTTCATTTAGCCTATTTATAAGCATTTCCCCATGTTTTTGCTTTGTCTTCGTAAATGTCAACTTTTAGATGGCTGCAGAACAGACATGTTTTGGTTCCCTGCACCATTCCCTGGCTGCTGTGAGTTTCTGCTGCTTAGCTAGTACAAGGAATGCTGCCATAGAGACCTGGAAATGCTGGTGTCCCCGTGCTCCTGATTATTTTCTTTTCTTACACCCTTTATTTTTTCCTTCACGTGACTTACAGCATCATAAAATCTATTTTTCACTCAAGAGAACTTGTCCAAGCTTCTGCCTCCAGGTGGAGGCCAGGTACATTTATTGTTCTCTCTGTTTAGAAAGTTCTTTACCTAAATCATAGCTAGGTCAACTTCTGCCTGTCATTTGGAGCTTGGTTCAACTATCACCCCCTCAGAGAGTCTTTCTCCAACTACTTGTTATGGGTTGAATTGAGATCCCCTCCCCAAAAGAAACTATGTTCAAGTTTTAACCCTTGGTACTTTTAAGTGTGACTTTATTTACTTTTTTGGAAGTAGGGTCTTTTCAGGTGTAATCAAGTTAAGATGAGCTCATTAGGGTTGGCCCTAATCCAGTGACTGGTGTCTTTGTAAGATGAGGTTGATGTGATCACTGAGACGCACAGAGGAGATGACCACGTGAAGATGGAGGCAGAGATGGGAGTTCTGCTCTCACTGAACCTCCAAGCCAAGGAACACCTGTGGCCACCAGATGTTGCAAAACGCAAGGAAAGATACTGTCCTAGAGGCTATAGAGGGAGAACGACCCCACTGACACTTTGATTTTAGACCTCTAGCCTCCAGAACTATGAGCGTAAGCTTCTGTTAAGCCACTGGTTTGTGATACTTCGTTACAACATCCTTAGGAAAGGAAGAAATCCATCCTTCTTTCTGAAGTAGCATCCAGACCCCCTTGCCCCATCCTTACAGTGTCTATCCCACTATCCTCGTATATTGTCTGTGCAGTAGTTTATCAAATGCCCGTGTTTATTCTTGGGCTTCTGTGTTTGTTTTTCATTTCATGTTTAGTCATTGGTCTCTTTGTTTAATTTTCGTTTTTTCCCTACCGTGATGTAAGCTTCCAGAGAGCAGAAACCTTGTCTGTTGTTCTCCACTGTGTCTGAAAAACACATTTGTTGTGAATAACAGATGGCCAGTGAGAAGAGAGGTGTCAACCAGTGTGATTTATACTCATTTGGCATTCCAGTGATCAGGTGGCTGGATAACTGGTAGGCCTGCCTTTGAACTGAGAGCAGCGTTGTTTTTGAAATGGTAACTGTGGGTACCTGGAAGGTGGATTTTGAAAACGTTGATTCGGTGCAAATCACTTCTGAGGCTGGTGCCTTATCTCAAGTAGCCAAAGGTGGCAGGAATGGGGATTAAGTTGCAATCAAAGAGAGCAACTGAAGAGTGCTTTCTTTTATCTATTGATCTCTCATGGCACAAAAATGCAGATGATTGAGGCTGGCACAGAAGCCCTTGTGCCTTCATTGCTGTACTGGGATTTCAGTGTGACAGAATAAATATTAACTGGAGTGTCTCCCCACTCATCCCATCCTCAATTCCTTAATATCTACCTAGAGAACCTCCTAGGAGTCTGCCCTCAGGGATAGAACTGAATCACTCTTGTAGAAACAGAAACAGAAGTGGACATTGGGTGTGACCATCAGACTTCAAAAAAGGTGCTGGCTTAAGATTGAGACAGAAACATTTTGGTGCATTCTTTAAGCAAAGTTTTCTATCCCTGAAGATGTGCTATGTGGGAAGTGAGAAGGTGAGAGGTAGAAACATCTTGGAGAGCCACTGCACCACCTTTCCCACCCCCATGCCAGGAGTTCAGATGTTCCAAAGTTAGTATCCAGAAGCTGCATGGAGTTTTGGTTGTCCTCCTCCTTGAAAACCCCTGACCACCAGACCAATGGTCAAGCTGCAGTTGTCGAGGTAGAAGCGACACTCCTTTCTGCCCAGACTCTTCCCATTTTCCCATTTGACCCATCCTGGTATAATCCTCTCTCTGATGCTTGACAAATCGAGGATAGCATGAAGAGAAAACCTTATTGCTGACCAAGGTGAGCATGTACAGAATGTCTTTGAAATGAACCATTGACCCGGAACATCCCTAGAAACCACCATTTACTCCATTGGTTGTGACATGTTATTACCATAACAAGATCTATAAGACATATGCCAACATGCACAAGTAGGACTTGATTATCATCTTAATGATACCTGGCTCATAGTAAGTACTCTGTAAATATTTTTGCATGAATGAGTGAAGTCTGTAGCCATTATATTTTGGGGCTATATTCCTGGTTACTCTAAAAATGGGGGTTGAATTTTGTGTTGATGCAATCTCACTTTGGAACTCATTCCATTTGATAACCACTGGTGCACACTTACAGGACAGCTTCCCAGGACAAAAAGAGGAACTGGGGAGTATCACAAAGCCAATGGGGCAGCCGGGATGAGCCTGTGGTCCTTCAGTTCTGGAGTCCTATCAGGTGAGCCAAATGAGGCTAAACCCATGGCACATTCTCACAAGCTATCCTCTTCAAAGAATCTCAAGTCACACTTCAAAAATATGTCAGTTTTTGTCCCTCACCTAATTAAAACTACCCAGTGGTTTTCCAACTCACTTGGAATAGAACCAACATTCTTACTGTTTTCTGTAAGTCTGTATGATCTGGCTCCTGCATAATTCTCGATTCTCACTTCTGCCCACTCACCCTTTCCTTTTCTCTACATCAACCACACTGGCCACTTTTCTGTATTTTGAACCAAAAGCTCATCCTTGGCTTTCTAGCTCTTGTCCTTACTCTTCTTTCCCCATGCCACTGGGGTGCCATTGGAAAGCTGTAAGCAAGGGAGTGATAGGATTTGTCTGAATGAATGAATTTGCAGTGACTCGTGGTGGTGGGAGGGCCACAGCCCTTGTAGCTCTTGAATGATGACACCTTCTCACTTAAGATACCCAAAAGGTATCATTTGTTCAACCAATTTGTTCAAAGCTGCTTCAGTTTTATATCCAGAGAGATCTTCCCAGGAACGTGTCTCTTTCAAAGGTCCTGATGGAAGGCTTTGTGGGCTATTGGAGTAGGCCTGGATCGTTGTCATTTTGAATGGAATTTTAAGAACTATTGCTCAGAAAACATGCCAGTGCCAAAGCAGTTCTTCTCGGGGATTGTTTTGCCTCCAACATCTGTACTGTATCAAGATGCTCCCCTAGGTAGATGCACCAATATTTAAAAACTCGATAGAAGAGAGATTTGGGGATTTCCAAGTAGGCGGGCACTGAGGGCTCACACTCTCTGAGTCATTCCCAGCCAACGGCTGACTCAGTGTTACGAAGCTCAGGATTTGCCGGGAATAGCCCAAACAAGCTGTGCCTAAGGAAACAAAAGATTTCACCATTTATCTGGGAATGTCAGATCACTATGTCGCTGATTGTTGATCAGCAATAGTTAATCATAACAGTGACTGCAGAAGGCTTTGTATTTAATTGGTCAGCAGTCAGAAGTAGCTTTATGTGGGTGGAGTCAGATCTAGTAACTCACTCTACTGTAATTTCAGGTATTGGGCAGGACTTCCTCTTTCTTACCCAGCAAAATACTTTGCCTGCCTACTCAGTGGTTTAGAAAATTGTTTTTAGAGCTGGCAGCTTTATGATAGACCCATCCAGTGAAACTCCATAGACTGCAAATAATCTAGGTTTATATTTAATGGCGTGAAATATATCCAAGATATATTGTTAACTGAAAAACAAAAATTGAAAGTATATATAGCATGCTCTAAGTTTTATACAAAAGTTATAGATGAATATCTCTCTATATTTTTGAAAAGCTACAAAGGACATAAGCTTGACTATTATACACCAAAATGCTAGCAGGAATAATTTCTGCATCATAGGATTACACCTTTGCATCCCTCCATGGGTAAGTCCCGGGGGGTATTAATGCATAGAGATGAGCTTATCTTAAGGTAACTGTTTTCAAAGTGAAGATTTTATCAGTGTTGCCCTTTCTCTAAATTAAATACTAATGAAATGCCAATATGTGAGGCAGGCGAGGGCCGAACTGCTCTCACTGCAGTGGAGGAGGGCAGAGCACGCCACCCCCCCCCACACCCCAATTCCCCTACAGATGTTCCCAGGCACTTCCTGGACTCTAGGGGACATGATGTAGATACCACTGGCCTGAAGCTGAGGGGTAGGGGGAGGGGAGGGGTAGGCCTTGAGTTAGGCCTTACAGAAATCAACTTTAAAGCAACCATCCATGTGATAAAAATTCAGCTAACCTAGACCACATTCCTTTGAATATGCTGTGGTCACAGTAGTCACGGTATGAAATTAAAAACAAAACAAAACAAGAAATCCTTCATAAACTAAAGCTTAGTAACTTTGCCAGTGTATCAGCCCATTTCTTAGGTGTCGTGAAACTTCAGTGTTAGAGTGGACAGGTTCGAAGAGGCTTATGATCACAAACCCAGCAAGATATTGTGTAGCTATTGTGCACAAGCTCAAAACCTGTCACTCAGAAAAAGCCAGTGCATGATTATTTATCGCCAGTGGGCTAGAAAGGACCCTCGTTTGAGCTTTTGAGAAACAATATAGAAAAACTTTCTAGCTGCAGAATTTCTGGTGTGATAGCTTCTGAGTTGTTTTCCAAGAGTTCGGGGGTCCCCAAATATGTATAGGGATAGGAGGAGGTTGGTGGCCCTGACACTCTGAATGCCACATTCAACTCTGAGAAGATGAGTTATGTGTCCATTTTATATATTGTTATTCCATTTAAGGCTTCATTTGGAAAAAAAAATCCATTGCAGAAAAGTACAAGTTTGGAAACTGCTTAACGTTATCAACTGGTATGCTAAAATTAGAAATATTTTTCTATTAGGTCAAGTGCTTATTTCTGTGAGTTCCTAATTAATAAACTTCAAATGGATCATTCTTTTCCATGAGAAGAAAAGGGCAACTTTTACGAATTGGCCTTGTACGTTGGTTGTGATCATTTATTTGTTGCAAGTGAGCTATTTTTTTCTTCTTTCTAAAAAATTACTTTTTAAAAAAATCATAGAAAGCTTGAAAAATATTGACATGCACAAGGACAAAAATAACTCATCCACATTTCCACAGGCAGAGAAAACCACTATGAACATTAAGGTGTGTTCCCTTCCAGCGTCTTTTCTGTACACGTGCGTACATCCATACGTACCTGGCATGGCAGTGTATATGCTAAGTTTTTTTTCCTGCTCCTGGTGTAAGCCTTCTCCCTTGTCACTCAAAGTTCCGTTGTGTGGATGTGCCATAATTTATTTCACGACTACGCTCCTTTGGACATTTAGGTTGTCTTAAATTTTTTAGTTTTATGAATAATGCATGGTACATCTTTGTAAGTGAATATTTAATAGTAGCTCACATTTTTCTATGGAATAGAAGCACAGACATAGGAATATTGAGTAAACTGTAGGAAGGCATATCTTTAAAGCTCCTCACACGCAGGGCTAAGCTGCGTGTGGATGTATGCACCATCTGCAGTGGGATTGGTCACTGTCACGTCTTCATCCTACCCATGCACATTCTTGTAACTTTGTTTTTTTGGTAATTTGGTCCATCCTCTTAAGGATATTTAGTAAGCACCTATTGTGTTCTAGGTAATGATTACTCAAGATTTTTGCTTGCCTTGTTTTCTGTTTTTGTTGTTCTTTTCAATAGATTAGGGAGTAAAAAAGAAGCAATAGTGCCTTCAGGCCATCTTCTGTGTCTGTCATTGTGTAGTTAGAAAAAAATGAGGTTTCTGAAAATACTAAGTGCTTTAAATATTCAGAGTATACAATTAATGTAATTGATACACAGATCTTTCACTTGAACTTGATAGTAATGAGAGAGAGTTTTTTTTTTAATGATGTTAGAGGTATGTCGCTAATTTCTGAAGATGCCCTCGTGGAAGGCAGAGAAGCATACAGAGAGGTCTGATGGTGGTCAGGAGCATGAACGGTGGATCCAGCCTGCTGGATGCAAACCGTGGCTCCATCCTGAATAGCTCTGTGACCCGAGCAAATTTGTTAAACTCTCTGGGCCTCGGATGGTCCCCATTCTATAGACTATGAGAAATGAGTTAATCTATGTGAAGATCTTAGAACTGCGTCTGGCTCATAAAAGAGTCTCAATACATTCTATTCTTCTTACTGTTATTGTATCTCTGAGAACCACTCCCAGACTCGTGGGCTAAATAGAATATTTATTAAGGTTGCTTTCTTAATTCTGCAGCTAAGCATATGTATCTAATAGTTCCCTTAAACTTCCCAGGAGATCTGGTTTTCGTTGCCCTCTTTATTTTTCCTAGAATCTTCCCTCAACAGGCTCTTCCTTCTCTCTCTGAAGACGGATAAGCGTGTACTCAGGTGCTCACAGTCTTTACTCTGCCCAGCTGTCCTGGTTCGATGCCCACCCGGTGGCCTCATTCCATATACATGTGAGATCTGCTTTTGGGACTGTACATCAGGATTATATTTTGTGTTCTCCATGAACTTTAGCCTTCTTTACCAGTTCTCTAGTGGTTGGAGATATTTTGAAACCTGCATTATTATTTGGATTTATGAACTTTGTCGGACATTTTAGGGACCCCATCTCCCTCATCTTATGCTCACAAATAAATTTCCTAGGTGTTTCTTTGTGTTTCCCTTTCCTCTGCTTTCATACATATTCCATGCTGGAGAAATCTTCTTGGACATGTGGCCAGGTGGAGTTGGCTCATGGACTGGTGATTGTCACCTTGGCTTTACAATGGGATCACCTGGGAAGTTTAAAAAATACAGTTGTCGGGGTCGAAGCCCCATAGGTTCTGATTTAGCTGGTCTGAGGCAGTGGTTATGAAAGTGTGGCACTCTCTGGCTTAACAAGCCCTCTCACTGATTCTGATGCATGAGCAAATTTCAGAAATACTTGTCTTGGGTTCATGGACCGGCCATGGGGCCTTGTAACAGTTCTCCAGGTGGTTCTGGTGTGCAGCCCATGCTGAGAACTGTTGTGATGATTTTCTTTTGATAATATAATCTTAAGAAGTATCAGGTTTTAAAGATTAGCTGAACTTGTAAAGACAAGGGTTCTGTGTAAAGAGGAGCAAAGTTTTCATGGATTCGTCAGCTCCTACTTCTGAACATGTAGTAGGGTGAGTTATCAGGTTGTTTGAGGTTCAGCTTTCCACTTCCTGAAGTTAGGCAGCTTTAGTATTGATCCCTTGTGTCCTCTTTTGGAAAATTATATATTATTGATGAAGCTTTGGGATGGGGTATTGAGTTAGGACTATTCTTGCGTTTCACCGAGCTCCTAATTAAGCTAGTTTATATGAAAGACTTGACGGACGAGACTTGGAGTTAAATGTATTGATTTGCATATTGATTTTCCTTGAATCTGGTGGTTGCCACTGTATATCACACCCGGCCAGAATCTGCTCTGTTTTGATAAGAAAGATGATTCAGGCAGTTTATTGCTTAGGCTGTTAAATTGCAAAATAAAACAAAAGTTGTCAACCATTTTCTTTTGTGGCTGTTGGGAGAAAGGTTCAGATTAAAGTTAAAGTGACTAGGCTGCATGTTGACAAGATGTATTAATATTTATTTATCCTGGATTAAATGGTACTTTTCATCTCTAAAACATCCTCAGATAATTCTCTACCAGTGGCTTTCTACTGTAACATACCTAGAATCACCTGGAGGCTTGTTAAAACACAGATTGCTGTGCCCCACCCCGGAGTTTCTGATTCAGTAGGTCTGAGACTTGAGAATTTGCATCAATCACGTACCCAGGTGGCAGGGTTGCTGCTGCTGGGGGTGGTGGGGAACACACTTTGAGAACCACTGTTCTCAAGCATTCTGGAAGCCACATTTCCCAGTACATGGTTATGGAGGGTATCTCTTAGCTAAAAATGATGAAAATTATCTTTATAGAGATTACCCAGGAGTGTGTTTCATCATAGGGAATAGAAAAGTGCTAGAACAACTCTAATGTTTCTGTTGTGTTGAGATAAACTCTAAAGTTTATCTGCTGTACAACCTGGTACCTATAGTTAACAATATGGTATTTTGTGCACTTTAAATATGCTAAGAGAATAGATCTCATGTTAAGTGTTCTTAACAAACAAAAAGCAAAACACACATACACAAGAACACAAGGAAATGTTTGGAAGCGATGGGTATGTGGAGGAGGTTGGTTGTGGTAATGGTATCATGGGTATGCGCATTTGTCCAAACTCATCAAGACGTATACATTAAATATGTGCAACTTTTTGCATGCCAATTACACCTCAATAAAACTAAAAAAAATATTAAAAAATTAAGAAAGCCCCTCTCATAGGGAGAGTAGTTTCTTGACAGAAAAAGGATTTGAACATTCATTTTTTATTTTTCCTTCACATGAACTCTATGCCGCAAATGCCTCAAAATCTGTGGAAAATAGCTGGTTTTTTAAATACATTTAAACTCTTGCATGTGCTAATTCCTTGGACCAGGATGCTCATGTCTCCACCCTGCTGTGCTCACTCTCTTTCCCGTTCTCCTCTGGGTTGTGCTTTGGGACACAGCTCAAATGTTGCATCTTATGCAAAACATTTTCTGAATCTCTCCCCTGACTTCCCCTTTAGGCTTGTGTGCGCGCTCTGGGTTTCGTAGAGACTTTGATTTAACACTTTTCACTTTGCTGTAATTTCTTTATCTGTCTTTCTTTGCTTTGGGATTGAGGGCAGACTGTATTTTATTTCTGTATCCTCAGACCTTATCACAAAACCTGGTTCCAGTGATATAACAGGGTCAGCTCATAACAACTTATAAGTGCCACATGTCACATTTTAAGGAATTTTTCTAGTAGGTTGTTAAACACAGCAACCATTTAAAAATTATATAAAACTGTAATTAAATAGATTATATTAAAAACCAAGAGGATAAAGTTTCAAAACTGATCACTTCCTCATTTCTTGTCTACCTTTTGCTATTATCTATGTTCTTGAAGTTATTTATCTTGAAGTTATTTATATCTACATTGTCTATAGTGGGGAAATACTAAGTTGTGATGTGCACCAGGTTCCTATTCCTATCCCCATGTTCAGTGACATCACCCTGGTGACATGAAATTGGCCACAGTGGGAGAATTTACCGTGGGAACTGGCAAAAGCTATGAACCAGGCTTCACCTCCACAAAAACTGGTTGCTGAAAACTTATGAGACACCACTGCCTGGTACACAGGTGGTGCTCAATAAATGTGAGCTGAACTTAAGCGGGGAAAAGAGATTTTGAAAAACTTCACTTAGGCTGGGTGTGAGACCGGCAGGTGTGGAAGCCTGGATGGGTCTGGGACAGTTAAGGACTGCTCCTACAGGAACGAAGTCACTGCTGGCCATGTTGATGATTGCCCCCACCCTACCCGCAATATTCTTACAATAAACAACGTGTAGGACCTGGTATATTTTATTTACACACTCTTGAGGGATTGCCTCTTTATCTTTGGTTTCTTAGTTACTGAAAGAAGCTGGTGATACCCACGATGGAATGTTAACTGAAGGAAAGAGAGATTGACTTTTTGGTATATTTTTAGCAGAAACCTCAAGACATAGGCCATGAGCAATGGCATGAAATTTTAATTGCAAGTATGATTCATTTTGATTGCCATATGGCTGTATCATGATGTACATTTAACTTTTTTTCTAAATCGTGGCGTGTGAATATTGTAAGATGACAGATACGGTTAGTGATGGTGGTGGTTAGGTCACCGGAGGGGATGTTTTTCTAGAGGAGAGATCAAAAGTTGCTTTTGCAGAACCAAGTGAACTGGGGAATAGCAGCAATGATTTGTGATTCTGCCCAGAATGTCAGAGTCTGAGTTGAGGTTGGTGTATGAGGCTTAAAGTGTCACGGTCAATTTTCTGTATCATTTAAAGATGTGGCTCTTCCGTCTTCCCGTCCATTGAGTCGAAGGAGACAGCGTGTGGGCCTTGTCCTTTTATTTTTAAAATGTAAAGGGCTTTTTTATTTTCTTTTTATAATGTAAATTCATATTCCTTATAAATGAAATTCTAATAAAAGAGAATACAGAAAGAAAATTAAAAAAAAAAAAACACCTGATATCCCATCGCTTTGAAATAACTTTTTAAAGTATTTTCCTATTTATCTTTCCAGATTTTAAATATTACCTGTGGCCCTCCCAGTCAAAAAGATTGGGTTGAGTTTTATTTTCCATAACTTAAAAACATTTAATTTAAAAACATTACGTTTCTTAGTAGTTTCTACTTATAAAATAAAACTGTAGTATTATGTTTCTTAGCATGCCAGCCCCATGGGTGTTATAGTGCCTAACTCCACTAAAATATATAGTTCATGATTTGAGAAACTTGTAAGCTAGCGTAGAAATATCATCACCTTCCGTTTCATTGGAAGTTACGAGAGCAGACTGAAGAGGGTAGGAAGCCCCGTTGAAGGCTTCCTCGAGATGGCAATGCAACTGAAAATGCGGGATGAGGTTTTATTCTCTGGCCATTCATTCAGCAGACGTCTGTACCAGCTCTGTGTCGGGCACTGTTGTCCCAAAGATGAGTAAGATTCAGCCACTGCTCACGTTGTAGTGGCAGACACAACCGTGTAAACAAATAAATTACAATAGGACGTGATAATTGCTGTTACAGGGATTTTAAACAGAGATGTATGGGACCACATAGGATATAGTGATTCATTCTTCCTGGGAGGCACTAGGGCAATCTATCAGTTGGGTCCTTATTTCTTGCAAATAATGAAATGCAATTCAATGTAAAATAAGTTAAAAAAAAAAATGGAATCCAGAGACTCCATACTGTCATTAGCAATATGCCTCTCACTGCTACTTTCTTGGTTAAGGCTCCAGTCTCCTCTGCAGGCTCTTTCCAGATGATGGTAAAAATGACCTATGACAGCTACAGCACTGCTTTCTACCAGATATTTTATTTGTGCCTCTTAGTGGTTTGGAAGAATCCTGGGGGAGAAGGTTTTCTGGTCCAGCTGGTGTTTTCTGTCCATATTTGAACCAGTCTCTGTGTGCTGGGCAGTGCCATCCTCACTGGCCAGGCTAGGTCAGATGACATCTCCTATAGCTGCTCCTGAACCCCGTGTGCTGAGAGTGGGGAGGGACGTGTCCTACACACGGGGCAGGGAGCTGGCAGACGTGCACTATAAGGAGGACACACATTTGACCTGTGCTTTGCAGGGGGGGTGACATTTGACCTGCGCTTTGCAGGGGGATGACATTTGACCTGCGCTTCGCAGGATGGATAATCATTTACCAGGTGAAGAGAGACAGCGATGGATCAGCATGTGCAAAGTCAGGGTTTTGTTGAAAGGCTGTGAGTGTCAGGGGAATGTTTTCAGTGGCTGACTTGGGGTTTGTAAAAGAGAAAGGGAGTCAGGATGAGGCCAGGACAGGAGGCGATGTGACTCCCAATGGTAAAAGGTCTCTTAGGCTATGCTAGGAAATTGGTATTTATCCTTCTAGGAATGAAGGAGCCAAAGGGAGCTTTTAACATGGCTAAAATGACACGGTTAGCTTTGAGTGTTAGGAAGACAGCTCTTGCGACAGGGTGGAATGTAGATTGGAATGAAGAGGGTCTGGTTTTGTCAGAAAAAAGGTAGAAGTCTGTTGGCCCATGATGGTGCACTCTGGTGGCCAGCTCGATGATGGCGGCTCGGGGCAACTGGCTGAGGATTGCACAGGACAGAGAATCCCAATGGGTCAGTGTCTGTCTCTGAGTGGTGTGGAGGGCGGTGGTGTAGACTGTGAATTTGAGGACCCCAGTCTAAGCCATGGCCAGTGAGGGATTATTACAGTTTCCCTTCCCCCTTTCCTTTTCTTTCCAAGAAAGAGAAAGAAACTCTCAACAAATTTTGTGTCCCTTATTTATTTAGTTACTATTACTATCACTGTTCTATTATCATTATTATTTGCAGAATGAATCATATTTTAATCTGGCTTCCCTTATAGATCAACAAAAACAATGAAACATTATTTGACCCAATATAAAAGTAACATAATATATATATGTATTTTTAAAGGAGGAAATTCCTGCGTGAAAGTGTTCCGAAAGAGTTCTGGAAACCAAGAACCGCAGTCAGTGCATGCCCCTGCTCTTCGGTCTTGGGCTGTAAATTTTCATCTCATTTCTCCGGGCTTGAGTCTTAAGGCGTAATAATAGATGGTGTTAGATTGAACTGCCTCTTTTTAGGTTTTCTATTCTTAGTATGTGGATGAATAGATTAATTTATAGTGCTATTAATCTGTTACCCTTCACCAGCCATAAATTCAATTTCATACATCAAGGTGTGACTCTAGAGGGTATAGGATAAGGACAGATAACAAGTCATTAGAGTTGGAAATGAATGTGTGAATGAATATAAGGAACAGAATTAACTAATGGCGTTTGTTAATGGCTATTTTTAAATGCACAGCCGATTGATACCCTCTTCAAATGTATGAAAATACGAGAGCAGTGCGACCGGATTCTTTGAGCTATGACATCACCCCCTATGTTTCGGGCTTCTCCTGTTGACGTTGGCCTGCTTCTACATTTGTGTCCCTGAAATCTGGAACTCTATTTGCAGCTTCTTTTTAACGGCCGTGCTGTTTTAGAATGCCATGCTTGTGTTTGTGCTGTTGTCTCTATCTGGCATGATTTTCTCACCGACTTTGCCTACGTGTCGTTTTTCAAAGTCTAGTCAGTTGCCGCTTCTAGGAAGCATTCATTCTTCAGTGCCCCTCTCCCTCTTTCCTCCCTGTACGTTAAGCAACCGTCTCTTATTTCCTTCATTCTGCTTGATTGCAATCATTTGTGTATACAGCTGCCTTCCCTGTGTGACTGTGACTTTATTTATGATATGGATTCTATTCTACCTTTATATTCTGCTATATAGTGGGAGATCAATAATTGCCTGCTGGATTGATAGGAATGCCAATGCCACAGGTAACTCAGAAGACTCTTATAAGCCCAAGTACACAGCTAAAGAAAAAAAAAATTGAGATTAGTTCACTTTCCCAGACTTCCAATTGCCAGAGGCATGAAAGACCTCAGTGTGAAAAGGTTTCTCATTTGCGATGTTCCAGCGAAGTCCATCTTCCTCTTAGTTTACTTTTGGCTAATTTGAAAAACACAGGTCCTTCTCAAATGGGCTAGCAGACCAAGGGTGTATTATTCACTTATGGAAACATCTTTCTTAAGTGCCCGGAATGTGTGCGATCTTTACTTCTTGTCGGGGCGGCGGTTCAGGGCCAGAGCCTTTCATTTCCGATGCTCTGTGTGTATCCTCCATTGGATCACGTTCTGCTTGCTCTTCCTGGCAATGTTTTATTCATTAGAGGCCTGCCAAATAGAAATTATCTTTCGACTGTTAACAAGCTGTGCTACGGTGAACCTCTCTGTAAAAAAAAAAAAAAAATTAAAGCCCAGACCGAGGTTGCAAGGATAGCATTGTTTATTTCTCTACTCCTGATTTCAAAACAGGACCAGAGATAAAACTCTTGCTTGGGGACACTTCCCGGTAAGCCAAGGTGTCTTGGATTATAAAGGCAAACTCCATCGTCCCGCCCTGCCTCACTCTTCATAGCACTTACTGCCACCTGACATATTTACTTGTTGGTTCATTATCAGTCTTCTCCCACAAGAATGTAAGCAACACGACGGCAGGGGATTTAGTCATCGCTCTATCTGCGCTTCTAGAACCATTCCTGACACAGGGTAGGTGCTCAGTGAAGACACATTGATTGACTAAAGGGCAGCACTTACGGCCGGCTAGTTTTGCCTACTTGGTTTCCGAGGCAGGGTTACGACCTCAAACGCCTCCAGGGGCCAGAGAGATGGCAGAACTGTGTGGATTTGTGTGAGTCAGACAGTGGGGAGCAGTGGGGTCGGTGCAGGACGGGGGAGCACGTGCCCCCTTCGAGGTACCCACGTTACAAACAAACCAGCCGGGGGCTGGTCCTCGCCCACCAGCCTGAGTATCCCATGTTAAGGATACTTGCTCTGGTTTTATAACTCAGCATTTTTGTTTTTTTAAAAACAACTCAGTACTTTGTGAAGTTATAAGTTCCCTTTTTACAAATACTTGTTCGGTGTCTATTAGGATTTGCATGTGTGACAAACCGAGTTGACATAGATGTGCAGAGAAGCCGGCTGGAGTTTTTTTGTGAAGTTGACATAATAGAATCCTAATTGCCCATTTTGTTTCTTTCCTTCACCCAGGGACTTGTACTTAATATTTAATACCATATGGTTAATGAATCAGAGTTAAAGACAAATTGATTGCTGATTTGTTACTTTTCATTTTAATGTGAATGATGGCTGCAAAGTCCCAAAGTCCCTGTTTTCTTAATCTTATTTATGGATGCTCCACACAGGTGTTTTTTAATAGATGTATATTCGAATAGAATGTCAGTACTGTTTAAAAGAGGCTGTAGTATACTTGATTATTTTTATAATAAAATTATAGGAGGCGTGTATTTAAAAGGAGATTAAATTACCCATTATCCAATGATCCTTTGGAAGAGAAAAAGTACATGAAAGAAATGATAACAGTAAATTTGTTCTCTGGGCAAATTTGGGGATATATTGATTGTCCTGCCACATCAGTACCCAATTTAGAAAAGGGGAAAAAAAAAAAAAAGAGATTGGCTTGAACTGTGGTTTGTGATGACAAATTTATGTCAGCCAAGATTTACGCTATGTAAATAACCTAACCGTGAGTCCAGATGATTTGAAAGTGAATTAATCCTCGTTGGCATGAGTTAATCTCTGCTGGGGATTGCGATGCCAGCGGGAGGAGTCCTTGTTGCCGCGGATCAACAGGGGCCTCAGGCCAGTCATTGGCTCTCTGGTCAACAACTCCCACTCCCTCTGCAGATCGCCGATTCTAGCGAGAGACTTCCGAGGTCCAGTATGAGTTATTGACCTCGTATAGACTTGTCCCGAAGACACCACTTTAAATTTAGCTCAGTCTGAGAGTAGCGGGGTCCTGACGTCTAAGGGTTGTTGAGTGGCCTGTGTGAAATGGCACGTGGCATTAGCCCATTAGCACACAGACAAGCCGTATATCAACCGCATTTCTATTACCAGGTCTATTCTCCCTTAAGGTTTAGAGACTGGGACTGCAGAGGTGAAATTAAACTGGCCTTTGACCGTAAGAGTCCCCTTTGCAGTAGAGTGAAGGCATAGTGATGGGTAAGATAAACCTTTTGGAGTGTATATCTCTTCTCCTGACAAAAGTCTTCAGCTTTAAGATCTGCTCCTTTTAGCATCTTTCATTATGATACTTTCTGGGCACCTAGACTTAGTGCTAAAATATATATACATATATTTTCTTTTTTATGTCTCTATATCTGTAAGTATTCTAGTCCCTCTCCCAGGAGTATTCTGATGAGCCACTCCTTTTTTGAGCCCCGGCCTAATCGTCAAGCCCTCTGCCACCCGTGTGAGCGTCTGCTCAGGAGCATGTGAACCTTGCAGATCTGGAGCCCTGCCTCAGACCTGCTGGCTCACAGTCCCCAGGGCGGACGGCTCAGGAATCTGCGTGCGGAGCGTGTACACATGCTGGAGTTTGTCTCCCCTCTGTTGGGTTCTCATTCGTCTTCATCTGAGCGTGGCTCACGGGTGGGCCAAGCAATGGCATTCAATTCCTCTTTGTATTTTCAAGGAGTCGCATAGAACTGGAGCTCACTATCCTGTCCTGATGGAACGAATGCGTTTCTCATTCATTTGGTTCTATCACTGACCGTGTGGCGTGATAAACTGTTAAAGTTCTTATATTGAGATTTCATTCTAAACAGCAGCATGATACAGGGAAGGGGAGAAAAACTAACGATTCTTTAGAAAACACAGCTCAGGTATGAAAACATGAGGCATTACGTGGGCTGGCCTTATTTGGAGTTCGAAGGAAAATGTTAGCAGATCTGTCTGGGAGGGATACCATTGCCAAATTCTAAGGTCACCCCAGCAAGCGATCTTGGTCTCTTCTACAAGATGGGGATAATAATGAGTCTTGCAGGTACGACTGCAAGGATTTTGTGAGATCATGTGTATGGAAGCATTTTGTATATTAATATTCCATATACATGCTAGTTTTTCACTTTCTGTTCAGTTCAACAAAAACCTATGTGGGAGGCACTGTAGGTGGAGAAGAGTCAGATGTCCTGGTATCTAATTACTCTCCCCAGTATAAAGCAGAGAAAAGAGTGCTTTAAGAAAACAACCAGTACAAAGTGCTGGAGACTCAAAGAAGAGGAAAGAAAGTTCTCTTTAGGGGTGTCAAACGCTTCATTGAGGAGGCAGCCATGGAGCTGGGGGCTTTGAAGACAAGGTAGAATTTTGACGAGCTAAGATGTGGAGTGAAGATGTTTCAGGTGGAGGGACGATGACTAAACAAGATCAGGGAGTCCAGAGATGAGGGGGTGCAACTAGAGAGTACTGAGAAGTCTGTGTAGGACGCCGATGTGGGTGCAGAAGGAGATGACTGGGCTGGCAAGTTGAAGCCAGGTCGCAGGAGCCTGGAGATGGCCTGATCTGGCAGGGAACGGAGGCCATGGAAGGCAGTGGAGGAAGGATGTCGTATGACTCACGCGGCACTCTAGGAAAATGAAACTGATTGCACTGGGAGAGAGACAGGATGCTAAGAATGCACATCATGGCTTTCATCAAATTCGGAGGTTATTTTAAGCCACAGAAAAATGAACACACAAGAGTGTGTTGGGATTTCAGACCTACTTTTGCAAGGGAACGAGGAGCAAACTGCTTTCTGATGATGTTCCAGGAGCAGTTCCACAACCAGAACTAGTGCTCTCTAGGGCCACGCCAATTCACATGTCGTGTAATCCCAGGACAGAACACTTCAGTATATTGCCAGTTCCGTTGCACTATTTTTTTCTCCTCGGAGAGATCACATCGTTTCTGATAACTCCTTGAGAAACCCGAGAAAGTAAGCACAGCACAGCAGTGACTGTTGAGACTTGCTCCCCATCACTTGTGTTAAAATGGGCTTGTCAATGGCTTCAGTATTACCCTGATTTTCTTATTTCAGAATAGATGATTTCATGGATCAGGAGGCTTCACTTACCTGCATGTAGTATATGTTAGAAATGAACATTTCTGGTTATGTTTCTAATTACAAAGCAGTATCTGATCAATGCAGACAGTTTGGAAAACAGAAAGGCACTATTGCAAGATAACCACTGTTAATATTTTCCCTTATACTCTTCCAGCCTTCTAGGGTATGTATAGTATGTGTGTATATGTACAGATGCATATATATTTGTGTACATAGGCATCTGGATGTGTGTATATTTATATAAGATGAAATTTCTATAAAAATGTTATAACTTACATAATTTTTGTGGCTAGACCTACTGCTGTGTATGTATTTACATACATCAAGGCTCACATGATTTTTTCTGTGCTCAGCCTGGCTCCTTTTGAAGTAGATTTGCACGTTTTTTTCATGTCACAAAATATTCCTTGTTGCATGTTCTTTGATGTTCAGAGAATCTGGGCACTCTGAATCTTGTGAAGCCTTTAACTGTGTGTGACGTGGTACTCAACAACATCTTATTTGTATCTGGAATCTTTCTGTAAATTATCTCTTGGTACAATAAGGATTATCGTTATTCCCACTGTATAGATGAGGAGACTGAATTTTTAAAAAGTTGAGAATTTCTCCAGGTTTAATTGCCAGTAACCTTGCTGCTGACGAGCATTACCCTGAATAAGGCTTGAATGTCTGAGGTTGGTACTCAGATGCAGAAGCCCCGACTCTAAAGCTACATGTGGCAGTTGTCAGGTGCGTGGACTTCGGAACACACTCCCTGGGTCCAAACTCCAGTTCTGCCACTTAGTTGGCTGAGTTCCTCAACGCGTGTGAACCACTGTTACCCTACTTGTGAAATGCGAATAATGATAGGACCCTTCTATCACCTGGATTGTGGTGATGATTAAGTATATTAATAAATTAATAGTTCTTAGACTATGCCTGGCTCACATCAAATAGTATCTATATGAGGGCTAGCTATTATTAAAACAGATCTTTTCCTTCCATTGTGGCAACTGTTACTTTTTATGTGACTGAAACTTAATCTCTTGAATTAGTTTATTTCTTTTTCTCCAGCAAAGGTGATTTTATGTAAGGTTCTGGCTAAATATAACACAAGAAAGTGAATTTCATTCTAGAAAGGAATATGCACAGGTGTTACCTCCTTTCTGAGAGGGCTCATTTTTTTTTTTTCCTCAGAGGTAAATGCACATTTGACTAGATGAGGATATTTGCAGTATCTTCTTTCAGATTTTGGCTGCAACTGGAAGCGATACTCCTCATAGGTTTTGCATGGCAAAGCATCAGACTATTTTGGGGGGCAGTTTTTGGCTTGTTTGACTGCTAGTGTTGCCCCACCTCCTGACTGCATTGCTGACATGGGAGGCAGCATCCCTCCCTTGTTAATCAGTGTGTTTAATGCAAGAGCTAATGATGCGATATGCAACCACACTGCAACTGTTAAGCCATATGGCATTTGCTTGTTGTTATTTATGGTGTAGGCATTTATGCTTTCGGTCTTCTGAAGCACCAAGCTACATACGAACTAATGCTCCAAAGCACTTCTAGAGGTGGCAGCTAGCTTTGTGTCCTGATCCAACACTCCCAGGTCCAGTCTGTGAACAGCAGGGAGAAAAATCATCACCCAAGATACAGTTTGAGTTAACATGCAGCGTGTATTTGCAACTGCACAGAACGGGAAGGAAATGTACATGCTCACCTAGAAATAAAGTGTCGTCTCCAATGTTTCAAGAAACAGGGTATCAACAAGAGCCCTTACATTAAAAAGATAATGAAAGTGATATTTGCTTGGCTTCTGTTTATGTGGATGGATTTGGCATTAAAAAAAAAACAATGATGAAACTCTAAGAATTGACAGCATAAGGTTAAAAAATTACATAGCTATGGAGTAAAATTTTATATGAATAATAAAAATGAGAGGTGTCGTGTGACAAACCTAGTATGCTAAGCGTGGCAGCTTTAGCAGCAGGCCAGCTGTGTTGGGCCTAAGTCCGGTCCACGAGGGGCATGGAAACAAGCCTATAAGGGAGATGAGAGGGAGAGAGATGTGTTTATAAGATGTTCCCCACGTCATACGGGGGACGTGTTGTCATATTGTCATATACATATCAAATCGCTTGCTCGTGATGGGAGGTGATACTCCAAGGGGCTTGTTCAACTTGTTCCTTCATAGGACCGATATGAGAAATACTGAATGGGTGATAGGGTGTGGGTATAGACCACACAGCACAGATGCAGGCAGTGGACATCAGCATGATCCCATTGGTGCTGATTAGCTAACTACCTTCCCTGCGTCCCTAGAGAAGTGATTCCCTCCATACCACCCCCCCACAATAAATTGTTGGCAATGTCTGAGACATTCTTGGTTGTCTCAGCTGGTGGGGATGTTACCGGCCTCTAGTGAATTGAGGCCAGGGGTTTTGTTATACGTTCCACAACAGTCAGAACAACCTCATTCCCTCCCCTAACAGACGATTACCCAGCCCCAAATGTCAATAGTGCCGGTGTTGATAAACCCAGTTCCAGAGTGAGCCTGAGACCAGAGTTGAATTCCTTGTAAGTGGATGGGCTGGCCAGCAGGGGGCCTCTTCTCTATGCTTCTCTCCATGAAGCATTTAGCATCTCCCCTAAATAAATGTTTCAACGAATGTTATCTGAAGGGACACTAATTAGCCTGTACTGGATGCTCCTTGGTCTGTGTCTGCCTGGGTCCTCGGTCAGGTCCTCTAAGAGGCTTAATGTGTCATTTCTTTAGATCTTTACATAACCCTATAAAACTGAAGGCCCAGTATTAGAATATTTCAAAAAGAAGGGGGGAAAAATCCAAGCTTCTGCTTTTAAGTGAATCTTAAAATCTTATACCAATGTATATCTTCCATGTGTTGATTTAAGATTTTACCTGCAATTCCTATCTCCCTAAAATATATAAAATCAGGACCACTTACTCTAGACTTCTTGGACATGGCTGTCTGGGCCATAGTCACACATATTCGGTAAACCTCTCTAAATTATTTGACAGAGTTTGGGGTTTTATTCCATTAACAAAAGTGTTCAATACGTGGCAGCTATTTTTGTCATTTTAAATAAAGGTGTGCTAAGGATCCGATTCCCTTTTGGGCTGTTCTGTGTTGGCCTCCTGTGGACAGGGAAGGCTCCCGTCCAGAGGAGATGACGTGGCTACAGGAAGTGGTCTTTCCAAGGGCTGTCTTAGATCTACCTGGCCTCTTTACTTACAAGTGTGAACTAGGCGGCCAAGGAGTGGAATATATTGGATTGTGGAGGGTGTACCATAGAATGAGAGAAGAGGAGAAGGGAAAGTTCAACCCTGTATCTCACCCTGCATCATAGGGTTTCTGCTTTATATTCCACCAGAGTTTTAGTAGATGTTTCTCAGAGTGTGGTCCCCAAGCTAGTGCATGTAGCATCAGTGTCACCTGGGAACTTGTTAGAAATGCAAATATCCACCCAGACCTCCTGAATCAGAGACTTTGTGGTTGGATCCAGAATCTGTGTTGGAAAGGCAGTGATTCTGAAGCAGGCTACCTTGTGAACCAGTGCTCTGGTCCTAAACTCTTTTCTTAAGTCGTTGAGTTCTCTCGATCGCTGAGTACTTTGCAGACTACACACCCCTGTGAGATGAGTGTTTAGTCCCTCTTTTGTGACGAGTAAAACTTGCATGGATTTTTCTTGGATTGCCTGGGGCCTAATCCTTTTGTTTGAAAACAGCTCCCTGTTTGGTCTATGATAATTTCTGAAACCTCCTTATTAGGTTTGAGCTTCTTATTTAATGGTTGAGGGATGGAGCTTCTTTTTTATTTGAACTCATTATTATGCAAATACCTACCAGCCTCCAGGAAGATAAAGTGTGTGAATGGATTTGTCTTCCAAGCTCTAAGGCATATGGATTGCCAAGATTTTCCTTTCATTTGCAAAAAAAAAAAAAAAATTGTTTAGGCCAATTCATTTTTCTTTTTTCTCTACCTGTTCGCTACCCAGAATTTCTTTATGGGTGTTATTTGACAACTCAAACTTTTCAGACTGATGATATTCTATTTTGAAGATCTCCATTGTTTTCAAGTTACTTATTTCTGCATTTATTTCGCAAATAGGAATGAGGCCATGCTCTTTGCTGGGCACTCAGCTAGATATTGAGGATCCAGCGCTGAGCGTAACAGAGGTGACGGTTGCCCTGATGGGGCACACTTGCCAGTGGAGGGACGGATTCTAAGATGTATACAAATAATCAGAGCTTTGAGAAAGTACAAAACATAAATATAATCTGGTCAGTAAATGTGTCTCTATGGATTTGACATTTGAATAGATTTTTTAACAGATGTGTAAAAACTAGCTAGGCAAGGGCAGGTATAGTTGGGGAAGGAGAGGAATGACTATGGATACAGGTCTTCAAAAAGGAATAAAAGTGGGGCAGGAATTCAGAAACTCAGAGTAGAGAGTGGTACAGAGCGAAGCTGCTCAGGTGAGCAGATGACATTTGCATGGCTCAGCTAGTGCAGGGGATCATGGCAAACGAAAATTCAAGCTGATGGATCACACAAAGCACATTCGGATGCTGATCTAATATTCTTAGATATCATCGCACTGGAAGTGAGGGTAGAGGTGCTACTCTCTTCATGGCCCCAAAGGATCGATGACCCAGGAATATTAGAGCTGACATTGGCCTGCATAATTTTGGTTGATTTTTAAAAAATTACTTAGCCATTATTGAGGGCCTATGATCACTGCAGGTAGTCTGCTGGGTAGATCCAGTTAACTTGTGAGAAAGTAAAAGGATGATAGGTTTATTGGTTAAACACCCAGGACAGGGAAATTTTGAGAAGCTGAGGTCTGGGATAATCTGGACCATAAGGTGTGATTCGGAGGGTAACGGTGATGGAGAAAGAATGTAAGAGATATTGAAGACATTTGTACTTGTCTGTGAGGCAAACAGGGTCCATTTCCTCCCTTTACACTCAGGTCCTCAAAGTAGTTATCAGATCCTAAATATTCAAGAACAGAGATGGTTTTGGATCTCAGGTCACAGAAGGTTAAATTTTATGTGTAAGTAGAGGCTAGGAACACTTTCAGATTCATAAGTATAGAAATAGGCATTAGACTAGACACCTTGAATTTTCTGTTTTGCCTAGACATGAGATTGTCTAAATCTGTGTTAGATCGATGTGTCTCTTTAGCATACCACCCACCATTTTTTATGTGGGAGGGAGCAGAGCCTGAGGGAGGGAGACTGGCCTGCTAAATATGGATGAGCAGTGTAGACCACCATGAGGTCGAAGAAGGAGGGGCCCACCGTGCTGTCATAGACAGGTCCCTGGGTGCTGCGGAGAGACTCCCAGGGTCAGGGAGCACAGAAGACAGTTAGACGCCTTTTCAATATTGTGTATTTCGTGCTTCCTTTAGCCATGGCCTATTCTTTAGGTAGTGTGTGGCCCCTTGAGGCCTGGCATTTATGGCAGGGATAGACATATTTTAGTTTATTGAGACAATCTTGAGTTATGACAGTGCTACTATTTTAATATTCATGTCCATCTTTTCAGGATGGAAAGCCCTTATGTTTCATAATTGGGAGGGCTTTTTGGAGGTCATCCAGTATGACCTTCCATCTGCTTTGAGAGTGTCTGTACTGATATCTTTGAGAACAGTTTCCATTTGAAGCTATTTTGGAGAGTCTCTGCCTTGGTAATAACATCTTTTCTTAAATTAAGCTGTTACATGACTATATCGGAAACATTTGGTCTTCAAAGATGCATGGGACAAGTCTACCTCATCCACACCTTAGGACTTCAGTTATTTAAAGTCATGAGCAGTTGATGTTTCAACAGGGTTCTCTTCACAATAACAGTTTAACAGGAGCTATGAAAGTTTTCAGATGCATTTTAGTATATTTCCTGTTAAACTGGTATTGTGAAGAGAACCCTGTGGAAGTATCAACTGCTCATGACAGCTGACTGACTTTAAATAGCTGAAATTCTAACATGCGGATGAACTAGACTGGTCCGAGGCATCTTGAAAGTTGCAGACACAATCTGTGTGGATTATACTTGAGATGAGCGAGTTTACTGAGAACTTCCAGTGTTGATGAAGTAGCATCTCAAAACAACTGATTATTTTTTTTACCTTGAGCAGAAAATTAAAACTAAACAGTTTTTGAATAAATTATTCAGCTAAGATATAATTGTTAGGGCTTAGTATTTTGGGATTTTTTTTTTTGAACTATGCCAGTAGGAAAATTCTCACAGTCTTAACCTAGATTTGTATTCATTTAGTCAACCTTTAAAGGAAAACATTTTGTCAGCTTAAGATATAATGAAGTATTTGAAATACATTCAATTCTGTGTTTTGTTCTATAGAATGAATTATTTGGGGGAATGTCTTGAGTTCCATCCATTCATCTTTCCATCATTTCTTAAGCAGAAGACATGACATGGATAAGTTCAGGAGATTCTTAGGAGGATTTGGTGAATGATTTTGGGTTCATGTTATTGCCCCTTTCTAGGGTAAATAAAAAACCCTGGGAAACAGTTAAAGATAAGGACCTGGATGGAGGAGGGAGATGAGAACATTTCTGATAGTTTGGTTTTGGGATGCCCATGGACTATTTAAAAATAAATTCCCCAGAATATTTCAATCCCTATCTGATGTTTAGGGAGGGGAATCTGGTCTGGTAGTATTGACTGGGAAGATTTCAGCCTATGAATAGTATTGGGAGTCTGGAGAGGGGAGGAGGAGAATGGTGAGAGAAAGAAGGAGTCAGGGGAGAAGAAAAGAAGGGCGAAAATGCAGGCATGTGCAACCTTGACATTTAAAGGATGGAGAAAAGAAAAGGAGCCTTAGGAAGGGAAGGTGCCTGGGAAGCAGCAGCTGGAGAGGTAGGAGGAAAACAGGAGAGGGGGTGGGCTTCTTATCCCACACTCCACTGGGCTCCTTCTACTTCTTTAACTAGTTCTCTGTCCAGTATTTTCAACGGTTTAAGGAGACATCTGTCAAAGAAAATGAGGATAGAATTCAGTGGAATTCTTTTTTTAAAGAACGAATAATTTTTTATCATGGAAACTTTCAAACATATGCAGAAGAGATAGGATAACATAATAAATGCCCATTATCCAGCCACAATAGTCACCATCATGTTTGCATTCTTGTGAATCCTCTTATTTTTTAATGTTGGTGTCTAGTACAGGGCCTGGTTCACTGGAAGTGATTAGTAAATATTTGTAGAATAAATAAAGAATAAATACAAAGGAATCAACAGTGGGTGTTGTACTCTTTAGGGATGCAAAGACAAAACCCAAGGCTCGTAGCCACGTCACGGAGTCTGCAGTCTGGTTGACTGGAGCGGACATAAAGTCACAAGAGTCAGGTCAAGCAAGCAAGGGTGGGGGTTCTACTGCTATTATTAAAGATCCAGGGACATTTCCACGTCCATTCTCTCCCTGTTCCAGTGACAAGTGGGGGCAGCGGAAGCAGCATCATCTGAGCTGGATTTGAACCCCCGCTCTGCCTTTTCCCTGCTGTGAGGGTTTGGGTTCTTTGTTTAATTTAGAATAATCTTTCTCATTCATACCCTTTACCGTGGACCCCCCCCCATCTTCCTGGGGTATCTGGAGCATTGCTTCCTTTACGAAGCATTTCCAAATATTTCCACAATGGAATATAGCAGCCCCCACCTCTAATTTGTCTGTGGCCCCCTTTGCTGCCCTTCTTCTCCTGGTCTTACGTTCCTTCATATGGGAAGTGTTCTTATCATTCTCCCTTACTCGACTGTTCTTAAGATTAAATTTTGAAAATGAAATGATGTCTGTGAAAGAATGTAGTTGAAGAACAAAGCCTTCCACAAAGAAAAGCTCTAGCAATCGTATCTAATGCAACGGTTGGTTCCGTGTGTCAGTGTGGCTGGGCTGCGGTGTCAGGTATATGACCAAACATACCCCGATGTTGCTGTGAAGATACTTTTTACATGAAATTGTCATTTAAGTTAGTAAAACTGAAATTGCAATAGCAAGACAGATTTCCCTCCATGCAGTAGGTGGCTCTCATCCGATCGGGCGAAGGCTTTATGAAAATGAATGATCTGTCCCATAAAGAAGAGGGAATTCTGCCAGCAAACTGAGTGTGTGTGTGTGTGTGTGTGTGTGTGTGTATGGGTGTGTATATGTATTAGTGAGTGTGTATATACACACATGCACATACAACCCCTATGGGTTGTCTTTCTGGAGAACCCTGACTGATAATAATACATCTAACATTTATGCACCACTAATCATGGGTCCCATCAATAAATGCTATACAAATATTATCTAATCTTTATAACAGATTACGAGATATGTACAAGTACTATTCCCATTCATAGGCAAGGAGATAGAAATCTAGAGATGTTAAGTATTTGTCCAAGTTCACCTAGGTATTAAGGAACAAAACTAGGATTCAAACCCAGGCCTGACTCTAGGGTCCAAGCTCTTAAGCAACCCATTATATCACCTTTAAAACTCATAGTCAGTACTACTTGCCTCAAATTAGCTAAATGACCTTTCTGTTAAAAGAATATGTATCTTCCTATAATTACAGTGAAATTAGCTCCTTTTTTGTCTTAAACATCTTGTTATCTGCTGTTACTATCTACTTGCCATTGTTAGAGAAGACCTGGCTATAAGAAGACATTTGTTGCTTCTGAAATTGAAATAAACCTGTGTTAAAATTACGGCCAGGCACCTACCTGAGGGCCTGAGATAAAACCATTAACATAAACATCGTCTATTACTTCATTTTGGAAGATTTTTCAAAATTGAATTTCAAAACTGGAATGCATAATAAAGCTGACCAGTGTCCCAGTCATTAAAAGCAAAACACTGTATTTGCGTTTGGGCTTGTTTGCTTTCTTATTTACTAGTTTTTTTTCTTTGGGTGCTTTTGCTGCCTAAGAAAGGGACAAGGAACAGTTCAGTCAATCTTGGTTAGTGTTATGTCCAAGGACAAAACATTTCTACCTATTTGTTTATAATCACTTAGGGATATTTTGTGAGACATGTCCAGAAGTGTAATTACTGGGTGAAAGTGTGTGGACTTTCTAAATGACCTTTTTGGTACTTGAACAGTATTTTCAACAGACGTTCTGAAATCGTTCTCCAAAATGGTTGTGGTGGTCATCAGCGCTGCTCACCGGTATGTGGTCCTACTAACCTTAAGCCTTCTTTGTGCTTTGGGTGGGGCCATGTGACTAGTCCTGGAGGATGAACTGTGAGCAGAAGTGGGAAGTGTCATTTCTGGGCTGGAAGATTTAATGGCCAGTGCGAGGCGCTGCAGGACACTTTTTCCTCTGCCTGGGGACTGGTGACAGACATTCAGCCCATCGTTGACGGAAATGTTGGTATGCGGCACAGGGCTGCATGGAGTTTATTTTAGCCTCTACGTCGGGCACTGTATTGTGTGCTTTACATAAATTAGTTAATTTGATCGTCAGAGTGATTCTGTAAGGTTGACATTATAATTGTCATTCACAGATGAGAATTTAAGGTTCTGACAAGTCAAGGACATGACCCAAAACGATGCAACTTCAAAGCCGCGCAGCCATGATCAGACCCCAAGTCTGGATGGTTCCATAGCCAGTCAGTGCTTTTCAAAAGTATGCTTTAATACTGTGTGTGCGCGCGTGTGTGTACGTGTTCAAATATGTGAGTGCAAATTTCAGAGTCAAATGGAGATGAAATAATAGGTCTCTTTTTCATTAAGAACTGAAACCTAAGTAAGAACGAAGCACAGCTATCCCGGCATTCCCTGGGAGAGGGTCAAAGTGTCAAGCATCAAAATTAGCTTAGCTGACAACATTTATAAACTCCAAAATCACTCAGGGTTTATATTCTGTAACTCCCATTCTCTCAATAGTTTTTTTTAAAAAACAAATCTTTCACAAACTAATCTCCAACAACTAATTACTTTGATACTCGAAGAACTCAGCATAATTTATATTTGCTGAGATATTAATGTATCCTTTCCCATCGTGAATTGCCCCCAGGCAATAGGAAGCAAGTACAACCCATTTTAAAGTCATTTCACAGATCAGATCACTCAGAGATATGATATAATTAGTCTTACGACAGCACAGATTTAATTAAATTAGGGAGGAACAATTAATTAAATGACAAAAAGGATGAAAACATCAAAAATTAACATCCTGTTAACATTAATGTGTCAAAATGCGAATGTCATTATGATACAAATATTTAAATTGATAAGATTCTCACAACAAAAATTTGCTGTTGCCAGCATTGAGGCTGTGGCAGAATTAGAAAGTCTTTGTTACAGGACGGAAGAATTAAGTATTCCTCATAGTTTCTGTGAAACATTTTACAAGATAAATTTAAGAAGAGAATATCTGTAATCTTAACCAAGATTTTCTTGGTGTATTTTTTTCCATAAAATTCTCCTTTGTGTTTTGGAGATCACGTGCTCTTGAATAAATATAATAGATCTGATGATCTTAGCTACAATCTTCGCACAATAAAAACTCACTTTCACACACTAGATGAGTTAATGTCTGCAAGTGACAATTTTGCCAACCACCACCAAAGCAAGTCTCTGCCAGCTGCTTCTGTTGCAGAGTGCTAATGCGTTACGCTTGTAGAGGTCGGATAACCCAGAGACCTTAACATGAATCATAAAGTAACATAAGTGGAGTAAACTATGGAAATAGAAAAACTTCAGCATCTTCCGTTGCTTACAAATTAAAAATCTGACATTATCCCCTCCAAGGAAAGCATCTTGACAGATGCAACATTCACATAAAGGCTTTAACTTTGGTTTTTCTATTTGTCCGAACTAATTGCTATAGAATATGTTTAACATTGGTTTTTCTTGCATGCGATTACTGGATGGTCCATTGAGAGGCACCTAGCCACGTATTCCCCCATAAAAGAAGTATAAGGGATGTCAGAAGGATAAATGGGAAATCAAGAGAAAAGGTTAGAGATGCTATTATAGAGCACGAGTCTCAAGTAACAATAACAGTGGTAAAATAATTAATATATTAATTATATAATTAATAATATAATAAAATAATAATAGTGGTAGCAATAATAGTAATAGTAGAAAGACACCCTAGAAACTTTTTTAAAGTATCTTTTTCCAATAAATTATAGGGTCGAGTGGCCAGAATTAGTTATGGACTAAAAAAATTGCCGTAATCCACCATCCTACCCCCCAAAAGAGTGATCCTGGTTAACAGTTAAAAGATGAGCAAAAGCGTACTAGGCAAACACAAAAAGAAAGCAAAGTTTCTGGTTTTAATATCAAAAAGGTGACATATAACCCCAAAGTATTAAACATAACAAATAGGGACAATTAATAACGTAAAAGATGGCAATTCACAATAAAATTATAACAATTATAAATAGTAACCACAAAGCATAGCAGTAACATTTGTAAAATAGGAGTTTTGTGATATAACTAGTAGACAAGACACCCACTTGAAGTAGGAGAATCATTAGATTCTATCAACGGCACATCAGGTCAAGTGATAATAACACATCAAGTGGTCAAAAATATAAGGCATATATAGCATTTTAATAAGACAAAGTAGATATGTTGATAAATATCTAATTCTGAATTCTGAGAATAGAAAATATGCTTTCTTCTCAAATAATAACATTATTAAACATTAAAATTGACCATACATTAAGCCACAGAAGACATTTCATTGAATTCTGAAATGTGGAAATAAAACAAATTATCTTTCTTCTCCATAGGGTAAAATTAAAAAATAGCAACAGGAAAGAATTAGTACTTTTCACTTAAAAATTAAATATCTCTAAAAGTTCTTCAAAGAGGAGATGCTAACACATTTGCAAAATTAAAAAAATACAGCTAAAACAGTATGCAGAGAAAAGTTCAAAGCCTTAAATACAGTTATTAGAAACAAAAATGACGTATTAGAAAACTGATTCAAAAAATCTTTTAAATATATGAAAAAATGGAAGGAAACAACAAACTCAGGGCATACATTTGTTCTACTGTTTTCTGTTTCATTCTATTTTTTGAATATAAAGAATGGATGGCTCCTTTGAAGGATTTTTACATTTATACTAAAATACGAACACCGTGATTAGAAGAATTGTAATGGCCTCCTCCCAAGTGGGGCGGAGCAAATTAATTTGGATTATTAATTTTTAGTATCTTTTACACCAGAGTTCATCACATTCAGCCATCACCTTAAATGCATAAGTACTGTCAGTCATGTTGGGGGGCGGGGATGAATATTTTTATGCAGGAAGCCTCAGGGGATTGTCTGCAAACACTTGTGTAGTCGTGGTGCAAGGCCGTGAATGACCGTGACTCTGCAGAGAGATCCAGGCCCCAGCCTCAATGCCCTGTCCCGGTCTCCAGGTTGTAATGAGCGAGGGAGAAGTTTGATGTCGCTTTATTCCCTGAACTGAGAAGCAAATCCTTCATACCACAGATGCAAGCAGAGGAAGGTACCTCAAAGAAATTTCTAGGCTTTGATTTCCAATCCTAATCAGAAAATTAGTTCCAGTATAGATTGTGTCATGTGTCTGTGTGAGCTGACATTGAACCTGCTTTATTTTAGACTTTGAAAGCAGATTAGACCCATGTTAAATTAGGTCTTCTCTCCCGTCGCTGCCTGAGTGTAAATCTTTAAACAACAATCCTTCAGTGCTGCTTCTCTGGCTCCCGGGTTAAGGATCCGTTCTCCCTCTGCGGTGACCAACGGTTGATTTTCACGAGGCTCCCAGTTTTCCACTGATGAAAATTTAAGTAGCTTAAATCTTTCCTACAAATTACCAGGTCATTTAAAAATAAATTGGGCTCATTTTAATCTAATTCCTAGTGCACAACTGCCTGGGGAGTTATTTTCAGCTTCGTTTGTTGCAGTTTGCAATTATCATGCTCCTTTTAAAGAAAAGGAAAGTAACAGGCTTATATTTTATGTGAATTGCCAATGATCTTCTAGAGCAACTCATATTTAAGCTAAGCAATGGGGGAAATGGAAGACAGAATGGGGAATGATGCCGACTTCAGAAAGCCCAGCAAAAAATAGAAATAAATGGAGAAGGGACACAGTCCAAGTACTAACATTTTACCTTGCGTAGGTCATGAAGGTCTTAGGTCTGCAAATAATGACGATTCTTGTAAACAACTGAAGGGACTCGATGATCTCCTAAGGATGCTGCGTCTTTGATTCCGTGCCTGTAAAGCTGCCGGCAACATTTTCCTTTGACTATTTCTGATTTCAAGAGGACAGGACCTGTGTGCTTAGTTTCTAAAATGAACAGTGGAATTCAGCCATTGATTAAACCGGAGGGAATTGCTTTGACTCCCAAGCCCCAGATTGCAAATTTGGAATTGACTTCTTACTTTTCTGAGTTCTGTACATTATGACAGCGTGGGAATTACAGGAGTCATTTCCCCGGCTCACATGGCAACGTCTATCTCTAACACTCTGTGCGGTGGTGTTAGGTTCACTGGTTTAGAAGCACCTGCAAGGTGTAAAGCAAAGACTATAGGAATTCAAAGGAAGAAAAGATGCTATCTTGTTTTGGGAAGGAGGAGGTGGGTTGTGTACTGCGAGAATTCTTTATGATATAAGCGGCATCTGACAGTAAGGTTGATCAAATTTAGCAAGGTACAGAAATGAGAGCCTCAAACATTTAGATTAGATGTAAGCAGCAGAGGGGGGCTGAATGATATGCTCAGAGTTTGACAAGAAACTCAGCTGTGGGTAGCGGCCCAGCGGGTGATAGGTTTGTGCCGCAGGTGGGCCAGATGGTGGAATGCTTGACCAAACTATTTGAATTTTCTACCGTGGGCAGCAAGGACCCATTAAAACAATTTGAAGAGTAAAATACGGAATCAGTGAAGACAAGATTGGGAATCACTTTTATTCCTTTTAACCTTTCTGAGCAAATACGATTTGTGTTGTTTTGCCACTTTGGCATTTTAATGGAGACTTTTAATTTCCCTCTTCCCCCCGTTTAGAGTGAACAGAAGGAGCTGTACTTCTAAAATAATATTGACATATGAGCTAGCTTTCCACAAACATAAAAGGGGATAATTAGCAAACATATGTTCGATTCAAATTTAGGTTAAAAACACTCACATGTATTTAAAAGTGGATACCTTACCCTTTGGATGGCAAATAGCTAGTAAAAAATCTTTTAAAAAAATTTTACACAATGTCTTATTGGTCTTGTATAATTCTTTCTATATACCTGAGGTGATAAGGATGACCAAATAAAGATACCCAACATTTCCAGTCATTACCTAAGTGCTTTGCACTTAGTATTTCTTTAATCCTTACAACTTTGTGAAGTAGGTGCTGTTATATTATCATCCCCATTTTGCAGATGAAGAGACTGAGGCACCAAGAGGCTGAATATTGTACTGGAGGCTGCACAGCTACTGAGTGGAAGAGCTGGGATTTGACCTATCATTTTGCCTCCAGAGTCCATGCTCCCAACCACCTTCGTAGGCTGCCTCTCCTGGAGTGGTAGGGATTATAATCCAGGCCATGGAAACATTCTATGTTTCCGAGACATGAGTAGTATGACTTACATAACATCTCCTAGATATAGCAAAATATAGGGCTCCTAAGTGTACTTTTTTCTTAACAGAATAGTGTTTGGAAATGAATGAGCCTTCTTATGAATTGCAGCAAATGAAAATTTTTTATTTTTGGTAGTCATCACTACTTGGAAATTTGGCTGAAGCTAAATTAAGTGGATTTTTGGCAAGATGAGTGGATGGTCAGAGAGTCTGATATATGGAAATCAGTGGTGCATGCTAAGCCAGACAGCCTCTGTTAACACACAATAAATGTAACAAGAGAAAGATTTCCGCCATCCCCACCCAGGCCTGGAGTAGGTACTCCTCTTCCATGCTCTTATCATAGCCCAGGTAGACCTCTAGCACGATTTTTTCAAAACAAATTGCTATGCATCTGTTTTTTTTTTTTTTCCCTGTCTGTTTCTTCCATTCCTTCTCTGCTGGGGATCCTCAGCCTTAGCACTTTTGGTATTTTGGGCCAGATAATTCTGTCCTGTGTATTGTAGGATGATTAGCAGCATCCCCAGATTCTCCCACTAGATGCCAGTAGCATCACCCCAGTTCTGAAAATCAAAAATGTTTCTAGACATTGCTAAATGTCCCTTAGTAAGCAAATCATCCCTGGTTGAGGCACCTTTTCTCCTGTACTAGGCAGTGACTGGTCCCCCTCAGCCAATAGAGGGTGCTGGCTCCCAGCCTAGAACAGGGGTTTTTAAACTGGATTTGCCACCCAGGTCCACACATCCTTTAGAATTTTGTGTATGTGACTTTTTCTCAGAAGAGTTCTCAGCTTTCAAAACGTTCTCAAAGAAGTTGTGGCTTTCAAAATGATTGAAATCATTCCCCTTGAGACAGTGCTATGGACCACACGTCAGAGATTTTTATCTTGCGCAGAGTGTGTGCATGTGTACACACCCTTACAACTAAGACTGAAGCAGCCTACCTGTCAGGTTGCTAATGCTACACAGACAGAGATACCCAAGGATCAATCTTGTCCCCTGAGTCAGCCAGTCCTGTTTAAATAAGGATACTGTTGGTAAAGGAACAATCTGTAGTGGGGTACATTCTCTATGTCAAGGATGGCAGAAGACAGGTGGTGGCCCTCTGATAGTGCAGGAAGGTGAGTTGGCTGTTGCCATGGCTCATGGCGTAAGGGTTGGGGACCTCACCTTTGATGTTGTTCTCCTGTAATCTTCGAACTCCTGACCTTGAGCAATCCTCCCACCCCGGCCTCCCAGAGTGCTAAGATTACAGACGTGAGCCACCATGCCCGGCCTCTCCTGTAATCTTGAAGATTACCATGGGGAATCACATTAGTTCCAGAGAAGAATTCTGGGTAGTGGGAAGTAGCTACTATGCATGTTTTATTCTCTGCTTCCAGTATTATCTCTTATCTCTAGATCAAACCCTAAAATTCTCAAAATAGACGTGGTAGACTTTTACAAAGAGGGGTGGCAGAGGAAGTGATGGATATAAAATGAAACAAGACGAAACTCCAGAAATTCAAAGATGTAGAAGGGGAGACTGATAGATGCCTGTTAGTTCTCAGAAGGGTTCTTTCCCTCAGTCCTTAAAAGTGTATGGGATTTCATACATCTGCTCCATTTTCCATTTTTTTCCTGGAATGGACTAAAGAAGGTAGGTTGAGTCTTTCTCTCTTTTGGTCTTGGCTACTACTTCTAGCAGTGACATTAACGTGATCTAGAGCTGTGATTCTGAAAGCGTCTGCCACGGCCCACTGATGAATCTCTGGGATCTTCATGCCTCAGCAAAGAACAATCCAAATGTGTCAGTCATTTCTTCTGTCCTTTTAAATAAATGCCTTGTAATTTCATGGCTCTCAATCTTAACGTACAACCATGGGCTGCTTACTTGCAATTCATTAAACGACTTACTAAGTCTTTAAATTTTGGCGTCTATCTGATTGCTACCCCTTACCTTCAAATTCATATGCTGAAATCCTAACACCCAAAGTGATGGTATTTGGAGAGGGAGGGAGGCTTTTGGGAGATAATTAGGGGATGAGGATGAAGCCCTCATGAATAGGATTCGCGCCCTTACAAAAAGACAGACATGGAATATTTCTCTTTCCTCGCCTCTGTGTGAGGACACAGCACAAGGACCTGGAAGTGACCTCTCACCAGATGCTTCTGCTGGCGGCATCTAGCTCTCGGACTTCCCAGCCTCCAGAACTGTGAGAAAGAAGTTTCTGTTGTTTAAGCCATCCTGCCTGTGGGATTTCCATCACAGCAGCCTGAACTGAGACCCAGTAAGAACTCTGCCAGGACTTCCGGCCAATAGACTTGCTCTCCCTTTGTCTCTGAAGCTGAGGGAATGCAAGGACCGAAGCTGTGTGAGCCGTCCCCCTACTGTGGGAGGAAGTCTTATTTGAGCTTGGAGCCAACTCCCAGGAAAGTGAGGGGACAGAGAAACAGTCCCGGTGACGTCATTTGAGCCTCCGTATGTCACTGTGACTTAAGCACATCCCACCCCAACGTGTCATTTATAGAAGCTAACAATTTTGTTTTTTACTCACCCAGTAGTAGTTCTGCTTTCTGTCATTTGCCGCTAGAAGACTTCTTTTTTTCCCCATGATTCTTCAGTTTTCTTTAACTGTTTTCATTTGGAAAATTTGCTGTTTCCAAACAAAACAAAAGGTACATACTTTTCCCACAAATTACTAGTTCCTGAATACTTGTTTCCCAACACAATAGCAAAACAAACAGAAAACAAAAAGACTCACTAAAAATGGCAGATTTAAAACTTACTTTTGAAATGCCTGTAAAAGAAGATTTTAAAATCATCTTTACTTGTTGAGCGGTCACCCCATAACTGGTGGTCACGGGTGTCGTTAGTTTGGGAGCTTGCTTGGGGACCACCTCGTGGGAATGTGCTGTCTTCTGCCCCCACCGTGTGTGGGGTGGGGGTGGTTGACCACCAAATGTCACATGGGAGGAACATAAAGACTACAACCTGGCATACGAAAGATTTCTTTTGGATCTCCTTTTACTGCATGGAGTCCAGTTAATTCTGCCTGCTCTGTGTCCAAACCGTTTCACCCACTTTGAAGCTTCTGGTCAGCCTCTGCCTAATCACCAGCTTGGTTTATTCACATTATCCGGCTTTCAACCCACCACTTACTCTCCCCTTTCGAAGGCTATACGGGCTTCGTTGGTCTGAGTTCTCCGGCTGGGGCTGAGTCCTGTCTTGTCAACTGACCCGGCCCAAGAGGTAGGAGCAGGCTGCAAACACAGCCCTGTGCGTCCAGGTCTCCCCCAACCCGGTTCCCTGGCTTTTTACCGAAGGGTGGATTTTTTTCCCTCAAACACAATTTGAGTCCTGCTGTTCTGACTTGGACTTTAATGGCTTTTTATTAATGAGCAGCTGTTCATGGTTGAATACAGATCATAAAGTCACATTCCTTTCTTTTTTTTTTTAAAATAATTATTAACTCCTTTATTTTTTATTTCAAAATATTAAAAGGGTACAAATGTTTTTGCTACATTCATACTTTGTATAATGTGTAAGTTGAGGCTTTTCATGTGCCTGTCAGCAGAATAGTGTTCATTGTACCCAAGAGGTAAGTTTTTGTCTTTTATTTATTTCAAAATATTAAAAGGGTACAAATGTTTTTGTTACATGGCTACCTTTCATAATGCTTAAGTCGGGGCTTTTAGTGTGCCCATCCCCTGAACAGTGTTCATGGTACCAGAGACCTTTTTACCCCTCCCTCCTTGATTTCCAATGAATGACCTTTACAACTCTATGTGCCTGTGTGTGACAATCTATTAGCTTCCAATTATTAGAGAGAACATGTGATGTTTGTTTTTCCATTCCTGAGATACTTCACTTAGAATAATGGTCTCCAGTTCCATCCAAGTTGCTGCGAAAGACATTATTTCATTCCTTTTTATGGCTGAATAATATTCCATGATATATATATATATATACCACATTTTTTTTTCTTCCAAAAATTTTATTGGGGGAAAACTACAAAGCATATACAGTACAATGTTTACAGTCACAATTTGTAGTGAGCTCATTTCCCAAAATATATTACCACTCAAGTTGACTTATCTTGTTACATTCAAAAACCTACTCTAAGTAACAGGCCCTCTGTAGCCTCTGTTCCTGTAGGTGCTACAGGAGTAAGACAGATCGCAGCTCCTTCCTACAAGCCTGGATTTGTGCACTTCTATGCTTGCTTGATCTGCCGCTGGCGAAAGCCGCTATTATATTGTTCAAGGTTCTTCTACCTCAGTTGGGATGCTGCTCCTGATGCGCGGGGTTACTTGGGGACCTTATTGTGGCCTCTTGTGGGGATTTTTGTTCCCTGACCATGGACCTGACTGTTGGCAGCTGACTTGGGGCAGAGATCTAGCCCCAGTGATATGATCCTACTGGGTGAACTAAACCAGTCTGAGGAGCAATGTCACTGGACTGTCAGCTATTGATTGATCTGCACCAAGGTACTGCAGATTCACACTAGTCAAAGAGGGAAAGTGTCTTTCTTGTCTGTTTATGTATTATTGAAAAACTGGAGGCTATCCAAGAATGGATGTTAACAAGTAGCATCTGAAGACTATCATTTTTTAAAATCCAGCATGGATAGGCAGTTATCAATCTTTTTATTCATTAATAAAATTATTCTGTGAAACAAGCAATTCTTTTCAATTCAGCATTCAGTCAGCACTTAATATTGTAAGGAGGGAGATAAAGCATAGAGCAGGTTTCTCAGCCTTGGCACTACTGACATTTTGGGCCAGGGTAATTTGTTTTTTGGGGGGGACTGCCCTGTGCACAGTGAATGCACAGGATGTTGAACAGCAACCTTGGTCTCTCCTCACTGGATGCAGTTACAACCACACCCATTTGTTGACAGCCAAAAGTGTCTCTAGACTTTGTTAAATGTTCCCTGGGGTAGAAAATCACCCACCCCTTTCCAGTTAAGAACCACTGATATAAAGTATGGGATAAACCTCTGTCCTGGCACTAAAGAAGCTTATAATTGAGAAATTTTATGACACAGAGCCTAAGGTTGAATTTTTACTCTGCCTGTTACTAGTCCTGTGATATTTGGCAAAATAGCTAACTTCTCTGAGATACACTGCCCTTACTTTTAAAATGGGAATAATATTACTACTTAATTTGCAGTTATTGTGAAGCTTAAAGAAAAGTAGAGAACGTTATGAAAAATATATGCTAGCATGTTTCTTAATCTAAAGTTTTCAACATGAGCTGTACAGATTGCTGGTTTTTACTTCTTTTTCCCTGGTCTCCATGTAAGAGGAGCCTCTTTAAGGCTGATACCCCCACCTATGCTCTGGTTTCTATCTCCTCCTGCTTTCTAAGTAATATGATTTCATGATTTGTCTCTTTAACATCCCTTCTCCCTTACAGATTGGCCCTGTGGTCAGAGAGGTTTGGGTACCTACACATAAAGGTATAAATATTTAAATGAGATTGTGAATTATGTAGTTAAGGAAACTGTCAATAAAATGCAGAAACTTTTCCATATTTCATTCTGCCATTTTCTCCCCTCCCCCAACCTCTCTTATCTTGTTTAACTGATACTTAATTCTTATGTTCCCCTACTCTAGAACTCATTACATACCATCACAATGATCTTTTTGCTTGCCTATATCCCCACCATCCATTACACTATAAGCTCCATGAAGGCAGGACATCTTCTTGTCTTATTTACCACCTGCCTTGTTTCTCAGTACATATAATGGAGCATTGCATTAGGCCCGCTATCAGACCACCTTATTCTGTTTCTTCACAGTTTTTACTATGACTCATAGTTACATAATGTTTTTGGTGTTTACTCATTGACATTTGTCTCCCCACTAAACACTAAGCTCCATGGAGACGAAAACTATGTGCACCTTGCTTACTGTACTTATCCAGGACCTCACGTAGTACCTGGTATATCATAGGCACTCACTATATTTTTGAGTAAATGAGTGACTCACTCTATAAATGAATACCCCACAGGGCATTTGATTTAAAGGTACATCTTCTTAATCAACTATGAGGCCCTGTGTTGTGTTGTCCTTATCTACTTCTGCAGTTCTGTTCAGCAGCATGCCCTCCATCTTCAGCTTAGTTTTAGTTCGCTGCCTGCCACATGGTCTTTGCATATGATTTTGTTCAGTATGACACTGCTTCAGATAGTTAAATGCTACCTAGCCTTCATTTCTAAGTTCCTACATCACTTCGTCGTGGAAGCCTATCCAGTCACCCCTAACCAGGCCAAATAGTCCTAGTAAATCCTCGCTCCACATAAAGTACTCCTCCTATACAAGCACTTTTCAGAGTTGCATATATTTCTTCCCATATTTTTTCACATGATTACTTCATTTTGTGGTTGATGCTTGTGGCCCTGCACTAAATTGTAATATGTTTCATTGTGCTAATCATTGCAATTCTAGTGCCTAGGAAAGAATTTTGCACATGGCATTTTTTTCAATAAATAATTTTGATGGCGTCTTTCTGTGTTTCCCAGACTGGAATGCAGTGACTATTCACAGGCACATTCATAGGACACTGCAGCTTTGAACTCCTGGACTCAAGTGATCTTCCTGCCTCAGCCTCTTCAGTAGCTGGGACTACAGGCATGTGCCACTGTGCGTGGCTTTAACATATTTGAATAACCATCTTGAGTGAATTTTTGTGAGTGGTGAGAGGTACGGATCCAATTTCACTTTTCTGCATGTAGCTATCCAGTTTTCCCAGCACCATTTATTGAAAAGAGATTCTTTTTCCCAATTATATTTTTGTCTGGTTTATCAAAGA
Organism: Lepilemur ruficaudatus; assembly: GCA_963574885.1. Taxonomy (NCBI): domain Eukaryota; kingdom Metazoa; phylum Chordata; class Mammalia; order Primates; family Lepilemuridae; genus Lepilemur; species Lepilemur ruficaudatus. The sequence goes on along the minus strand of CAUYRT010063704.1, from coordinate 13,132 downwards.
TTAGGTTACTATATACAGATGGATTCATCTCTGGATTCTCAGTCCTGTTCCAAAGATCAATGCTTCTGTTCTTGTGTCAATAAAAGGCTGATTTGATTATAATTGCTTTACAGTGCAACTTGAAGTCTGGAAGCCTGATGCCACCCATTTTTTTTTTTTTTTTTTTTTTTTTTTTTTTTTTTGCTTAAGATTGCTTTGGCTATACGAGGTCTTTTCTTGTTTCATACAAAGTGAAAACTTATTTTTTTCTAGTTCTGTAAAGAATGAAGATGGTACTTAGATGGGGATTGCATTTATTCTGTAGATCACTTTAGGTAATACTGACATTTTAACAATATTGATTCTAGCAATCCATGAACAAGGCAGATTTTTCCACCTTTTTCCATCTTCTACAATTTATGTTTTTAGTGTTTCATAATTCTCCTTGTATAAGTCTTTTGTATCTTTTGTTAAATTTATTCCTAGGTATTTAATTTTTTTGGAGGCTATAGTAAATGGTATTGCCTTTTTGATTTGAGCTTTGGCTTGACTATTTTTGGCTTATATGAATGCTTCTGATTTGTGTATATTGATATTATAACTGAGACTTTACCAAATTCATTTATCAAATCTAGGATTCTCTTGGAAGAATCCATGGGGTTTTCTAGATATAATATCCTATCATAGGCAAAGAGCAAGAGTTTGATCTCATCTGCACCTTCTCGGATACCCTTAATGCCACCCTCTTGCCTAATTGCTATTGCTAGGACTTCAAGCACTATGTTGAATGGAAGAGGACAAAGGGGGCATCCTTGTCTAGTTACAGTTTGAAGTGGGAATGGTTTCAGTTTTTCCCCATTTAGTATGACGTTGGCTGTAGGTTTGTCGTAAATGGATTTGATAATTTTAAGGATGGTTAACAGACCTAAACCTAAGGCATGAAACCTTAAGAATCCTAGAAAAGGATGTTTGGAAGACCCTTTCAGACATCAGCCTAGGCAAAGAATTCTTGTAGAAGACCCCCAAAGCAATTAATGCATCAACAAAAATAAACAAATAGGATCTGATCAAATTAAAAAGCTTCTGCACAGCCAAAGAAACTATCACTAGAGCAAATAGACAACCTACAGAATGGGAGAAAATAGTTGCTCTCTACACCTCCGACAAAGGTCGGATAATAAGAATCTACCTAGAGCTCAAAGAAATTGACAAGAAAAAATCAGACAACCTCATTTATAAACGGACAAGGGAGATGAACAGAAACTTCTCCAAAGAAAACAGAATAATGGCCAGAAAACACATTTAAAAAAAGTTCAACATCCCTAATCATTAGAGAAATGCAAATCAAAACCACAGTGAGATACCACCTAACCTCAATGTGATTGGCCTCTATCAAAAAATCCCAAAACAACAAATGCTGGCGAGGATGTGGAGAGACAGGAACACTCTTACACTGATGGTGGGACTGCAAATTAGTGCAACCTCTGTGAAAAAGAATTTGGAGATTCCTCAAAGAGCTAAACATGCAATTACCATTTGATCCAGCAATAGCATTATTAGGCATCTACCCAAAAGAACATAAGACATTCTATTATAAAGACATCTGCACACGAATGTTTCTGGCAGCACAATTCACAATTGCTAGGTCGTGGAAACAACCCAAGTGCCCATCAATTCATGAGTAGATTATTAAAATTTGGAATATGTTTACAATGGAATATTACTCACTTTTAAGAAATGACAGTGAGCTAGCACTGCTTATATTATCCTGGATTAAGCTTAAGCCCATTATTCAAAGTGAGGTGACACAAGACTGGAAGAATGGACCCCACATGTACTCACCATCAAATTGGTACTGACTGATTAACACTATGGGGCTCAAATGATGGTGGTGTTCACTAGGGATTCAGGGGGCGGGTGGTAGACCCATGTCTGAGTGACATGGTGGGTACTTTGGAAGGGTGGGACATGCTTGAAAAGTAGTTGGGGAAGGGAATTGGTGGTCTCAATAGGGGGAAGGAATTCCTTTAAAACTGATTTATGTGATTAACTGTACAACTTGGTAATTTCACTAATAATTACTTAATTGTACACTTAAAATGGAGTAAAGCCATGTTATGTAAAATATACTTCCATAGAGAAAAAAGATATTTGAATAAATTTGGATTTTTTTTAAAAAAGAACATACAGTTTTAGTTATGATTGTTAAGCAAAAGTTAAGTACACAGAATAACAGCCTTGCCTCCACACTCCAATGCCATTTCCCTCTCCAAAAGTAATCACAACGAGCAGTTTGTATCCATCAAGGCTTTTTTTGGTTGTTTGTTTCTCTATGGGTTTATATACATAGGCTTAATTTTAGCTTTGTTTTTAAAATAAATAAGAATCATGCTATATATATTATTCTATGTTTTCTTTTAACAAAACAAAATGTTTTAGTGATTGTTCCATTTTTTTCTGGTATCCCCCACTGGTAAATGTTTTGTGTGGTTTTTACCTCTTATTTGTAACTAATAGTACTGAAATGAACATTCTTGCCCTTGTTTCTTTGTAAAAAAATAAATAAATAATTTTTCTTGAGTACATGCATGCACATTTATAAAACAACCTTACCTGATCTGAAAAATATGCAGTTTAATAGCTCCCTCAATAGGATTGTTGTGAGGATTATAAACAATGTATGTTAAATGCCTAGCACATAGTATATACTCAGTTAATGATAGCTGCTTTAGTATTTTTTTCATTGACCCTTATACATATATGCTCCATAGTATTAGTTGAATATTAATCTCTGTAGAGTGCCAAAGAAGGAGGAGAAGGAGAAGGAGGAACAGAAGTAGAAAAAGGAGAAGGAAGAAAGTTAGTGAAATTTTCTGAAAAAGAAGAAAAGCGTGATCTTGATCACTTACTGAACCCACCAAAAACTTCAAGTTTACCTAAAGGGTATAGTTACCTGTATTTTTCTCTCTTCAGACTTAGAGATAAACCTAAGAGACCTACCAATAGGATGAGGTATATCGATAATAAAATCTACTGTATCCATTTGGTGGGTGCCACTTATAGAAGAAATCAAACTTTGATCTTACAAATAGGCATATGGGAAAAGTGTGTCATATTTGGAAGCAGTGAACTTAGATTGCATAAATATGAGCTCCTGTTTTCTCTTTAAGTGCTGTACTGATTGGCTGTGTGTGGCAGACACTATTGTCAATTTCATGACTATTTTCCCCTACTTCCTTGCTAGTGAAAGTATGACTTTGTTAAGGCAGTACCTTTCTTCTCTCCCTGTGCTATCTATGCCTTCTTGCTTTGAATCATAGTCCTATAACAATGTGATATTTGGAGCTGTAGCAGTTATCTTGTGACCATGAAGTAACAAGCTGCAGGACATAAAGCTCAGACACTCAAGGGGACAGGATAGAATCATGGAAAGAATATGGGTCCCTATTGTCAAAATTGAGCTGCCACACTGACCCTGGAATCATCAACCCACAGATCTCTTGGGGAAAAAATGATGAAATACTTCCCTTGTTTATGCTTCTTTAAATTGAGTGTTCTGTTCACTGTAGCACCCATATCCAAATTTATAAATCTTACCCTTGGCACATGCAAGTATTTAATCATTTTCTGTGTCAGATTTATGTTGGTAAAATAGAGATAATAATAATATCTTCTTCTGAAGATTAAGCAATGTAATGTCTGTAAAGAGTAATGGCTCCATCATGGCATGCTAGTTACCTTGTATGTTTCCACATAGGCCATGTAGACAAAGCTCAACTGTAGTTTGACCTAGTCTTGGCGGAATACTCTGCAATCTTCCCAGGGACGCAGAAAGATAGGCAATCTTGTGAAGACTGCCTTGTTTGTTTCTAATCCTCCTCCCTTCTTGTGGGAGGCTGCAATAAGGCAACTTAGCATTTCTTTTTCTGGTTCCAATGAGGTGTGGGACTTTCCAATATGTCCTGTCCTCTTAGGGTACAGCTGAAGGCTGCAGGCTTCTATGTAAGTTTACAAAACTGTTTGACTTTACAGTGATAGAGTGACCCACCCCTTAGGTCATGTGTCTCCTAGCCCTTCAGGTTCTGTATCATTTTGAGGGCCCAGAAATGTATGAAAGTTACAGCATGCTTATTTTGATTTTGTAAGCAAAATCTCCCATCCAAGTACTAACCATGCCTGACCCTGCTTAGCTTCTGAGATCAGAAAAGATCAGGCGCATTCAGGGTGGTATGGTCGTAGACTATAAGCAAAATCTCTATGTAAATAATACACTGAATCCATTTAGGCTTGTTCTCTCCTTGCTGGTCCTGTCTGTGGAGGTGTGGCAAGCCAACGTGGCAGCTGCCACTGTGCTGCTGCTTATGAATGCTTACCTGGCACAGAGTAAGGACTTAATAAATGTTAGGTTTTAGAGCTGTATTAATGATACTGTTATAATCGTGTTACTGAACCTCAGTTTCTCATTTGTAAATGAGTATTACGTGGAAAGGAAAATATTTTTAAGCTCTTAAGTGCTATCTAGTTATAGGATAGTAATATTTAATTAACTCTTCTTAGCTGACTGGAGGCATACTTTCATTCATGGTTTAGATTTGTGACTTAAGAAAATGATATCTAACTTAAATATTAAACTCGATCAGATTTTATTGTAGAAGATAACTACATTCATTCCAGAGAGCCCAAAATCATGTGCCATATTATTGTAGTCACACTGAAAGCTTCTGTCACAACTACTGGCTTTTTCTCCTGACACTGGCAATATACAGATGTTCTGGTTAGTTGAGGTTAACTCAAGTTAAGTAAGGTTAAATATAATATTAGAAAATAATTAATCATTCTAACCTGCTTTTCTAGTTTTAACACTCATTCCCAATCTCTGTTTGCTCCCAGTCTGTGCACAAAGCTGAAATTTTAAAATTCTTTCAAGGTGAATGACTATTATGACAAAATTATCATGAAACATCTTTTAAATGAAACTTCAGTACCTCTTTGAAGCAAAACCATGGTGTTAAAGACATTACCTACTAGAATATTGTTTCAAAAACAATTACTTTATTTTTCTAATTTGAACCAAAGATATATAATTCTACTATAAATACATTTTTCCAACATTCAGAATGATATCTTTTATTTAAATATTTGCGTATTTATAATTTAATATAAAGTAGAAACCTAATCTCCTGAGTAAGAAGGGAGAGAACAGTTGATGGAAATAGAATAATAGGTCTTTTTATTTTTTTTTTGTACACTGCTCTGTGATTTCTGGGGAATTTGTGTTAATCAGTTGTTTCAACAATGTATTATCTTTATCAAGTGTATTTTACTTGGAGACATATGTTTATATTTAAAAAAAATGTTTCTTTTCTTCTATTAAGTCCCTTTAAAGCCCAAGAGTGAAAAAAATATTTTTATCGCTAGGGATTTGGTGTTCTGCAAAAAATATCATTTTGTCAGCAAGAAAAAGATGCATTTTGTATAAGTGTATACTTTTGTAGCTCACAAAGCAAGAAAAATGGTTTCATCCATGATATCAAGGTGAGTATACATAAAATTTTCAAATCACTAATTCATAAACTATTATTTTTATACCACTAAGTGACTAACATCACTAATTAGCCCAAATTTAATATTAATGGTAGAGCCAGATTATGAATCCAGACAGTAGAACACCTGTTGTGAAGTAAGAATCCTATCTTTTTTTGTGTTTGTGTATTATTATTGGAGTTTTCTACATTCATCTGTTAATGTGGGATATGACATTAAGAGATTTTCTAATACTAAAAATTGTACTCTTTTTGGATGTATGTGTCTATGTCCATTTCTATATCTATGTTTAGTTAAGAATTTTGCTTCTGTGTTTAAGAGATTGAACTGTAATCCTGTGAATCCTGTGATCCTGTGATTTTTCTTTCTTTTGCTCTTCTATCTTGTCAGGTTTTGGTATTAAGTTTATGCTACCATCATTAAATTGTTTCCTCTTTTTCAATTCTCTGTAAAAATTACATAATATGGGAACCAAATATTCTTTCAATATCTGTAGTTTATACCCGTATAACTACCTAAGTCTTTGTGTCAGTGTGTTTGTGTATATGTAAGAGAGAAAGAGAGGGGGTATGGGCAGAGAAGTGGCATATAATTATTAAGGTCTGATTCAACTTTTTAATGCTTATAGGTGTATTTAGGTTTCTGTATTTTCTTGTCAGTATTGAATTATATTCTGCAAGGAAATTGCCTACTTATATAAGTTTTGACAGTTATAGACAGAGTCATAATATTTGATCATTATTTCAATAACTGCTATATTTATAGTTATGTCTCCTTTACATTAACAATATGGTTCTGTCCTTGATGAAAGAGATTTGTCTTAGTCTTTCCAAAAAGATAATTGTTGACATTGTTTATTCTATTTTTCATTTTTTTTCTGTTTCATTGTTTCTGTCCTTGTCTTTGTTTCTTTCCACTCCTTGGATGGATTTGATTGATATTTTATAACTCTTAAGTTAGATAACCAGCTCATAAATTTTTAGCATTTCTTTTCTTTCACATATAATAATTACGTAAGACAATATTTTTCCCCCCGGTATTTGCTTTAGATTCATTGCATTTTGTGAGCTTTGAAATGTGATATTTTCATTTGAAATGTGGTATTTTTATTTAGATTTAAAGACTTTCCAATTTTCTTTTTTTTCCAAATTCAACATTTTATTGAACGATACTTTACATATCGTGTCTTTACTCCATTTTGTGTAAAATTAAATGATTATTAGTGAATTTACCAAGATGTACAGTTAATAACATAAATCAGTTTTAGAGGATTTCCTTCCCCCTATTGAAACCCCTAATTCCTTTCCCCAACTACTTTTCAAGCATGCCCCTCCCCTCCACAGAACCCACCACATTGCTCAGACGTGAGTCTACCACCCACCCCCTGAATCCCTAGTGAACACCACCACCATTGGAGCCCCATAGTGTTAATCAGTCAGTACCAATTTGATGGCGAGTACATGTGGGGTCCATTCTTCCAGTCTTGGGTCACCTTACTTCGAATAATGGGCTTAAGCTTAATCCAGGATAGTATAAGCAGTGCTAGCTCACTGTCATTTCTTAAAAGTGAGTAATATTCCATTGTAAACATATACCAAATTTTAATAATCCACTCATGAATTGGATTATTTCCACGACCTAGCAATAGTGAATTGTGCTGCCAGAAATATTCGTGTGCAGATGTCTTTATAATAGAATGTCTTATGTTCTTTTGGGTAGATGCCTAATAATGCCATTGCTGGATCGAATGGTATTTGTATGTTTAGCTCTTTGAGGAATCTCCAAATTCTTTTCCACAGAGGTTGCACTAATTTGCAGTCCCACCATCAGTGTAACAGTGTTTCTGCCTCTCCACATCCTCGCCAGCATTTGTTGTTTTGGGATTTTTTTGATAGAGGCCAATCTCACTGGGGTTAGGTGGTATCTCATTGTGGTTTTGATTTGCATTTTCCTAATGATTAGAGATGTTGAACATTTTTTTATATGTTTGCTGGGCATTATTCTGTCTTCTTTGGAGAAGTTTCTGTTCATCTCCTTTGCCCATTTATAAATCGAATTAGCTTTTTATTGGAACAAGAACAGAAGCATTGATCTTTGGAACAGGACTGAGAATCCAGAGATGAATCCATCTGCATATGGTAACCTAATCTTTGATAAACCAGACAAACATATGCATTGGGGAAAAGAATCTCTTTTCAATAAATGGTGATGGGAAAATTGGATAGCTACCTGCAGAAAAATGAAACTGGATCCCTACCTCTCACCTCTCATAAAAATACACACAAGATGGTTAACAGACCTAAACCTAAGGCATCAAACCCTAAGAATCCTAGAAGAGGATGTTGGGAAGATCCTTTCAGACATTGGCCTAGGCAAAGAAATCTTGAATAATACCCCCAAAGCAATTAATGCAGCAACAAAAACAAACAAATGGGATCTGATCAAATTAAAATGCTTCTGCACAGCCAAAGAAAGTGTCACTAGAGCAAATAGACAACCTACAGAATGGGAGAAAATATTTGCTCTCTACACCTCTGACAAAGGTCTGATAACAAGAATCTACCTAGAACTCAAAAGAATTAATGAGAAAAAAATCAAACAACCTCATTTATACATGGCAAAGGAGATGAGCAGATTTTCCAATTTTCAGTTTGATTTCTTCTTTGATCCATGAGGTATTTAGAATCATATTTTAAAATTCCCCAATGTCTTGAGTTTTTTATTGATCTTGAACTCAATTTCTCTGTGGCCAAAAAATGTGGTATGTATAATGATCTTTTAAAATTTGTTAGAGGGGCCTTGACTTATGTCTGTCAATTATTATATATGCTTTAACCATGCAAGAGAAGACTACGTTTTCTCTAATACATTTGTGGCATAGTTTTGCATATGTTCCTTAGTTTAACCTTGTAAACTCTTATTTCAAATCTATACTCTAATAAATACCAGACAAGGTCTAGTGTTGGTGAAAATGTACACTGATGGGAGTTCTCATATATGGCCTATGTGATTGTATAAACTGGTAAACCCACCTTGAAAAACAGTTTATATTATCCAGTAAAGTTGGAAACACATTATGTCAAAAGGCTAGCATTTTTTACCCTAATTGAATACCCTAGAGAAATGTGGGTATATACATACAGGTACATGTATAAGAATGTGCATATATGCTACAAACTCAAATTGCCCAAATGCTCGTAATGAATGGTTTAATAAACTTTACTATATTTCTATAACGAAATAATATAAAGTGATAGAATAGAATTGCTTAGAGCTATCTGCATCAATTTAGATAATTCTTAAAAAATAATGTTGAAAGAGAGGAGCAATGCATGCATGGAGTATGATTGAGCTTATAAAGATCAAACATGTAAAACTAAACTATCATTTATAGAGATATATTTATGTGGAAAAGCTAAACAAAACCAATAAATAGGTTTTTATAAAAATTAATATAGTTAGAGAAGAGAGACAGGCTTGCAATTTATAAGGAATAGATATATCTTCTGGGATACTGGCAAGGTTCTATGTCTTAAGTGCTCATCAATACATGAGTGGATTAATAAAATGTGGTATATGTATACCATGGAGTACTATTCAGCTGTAAGAAACAATGGTGATATAGCACCTCTTATATTTTCCTGGATAGAGTTGAAACCTATTCTACTAAGTGAAGTATCCCAAGAATGGATAAACAAGCACCACGTCTACTCATCAGGAAATTGGTTTTACTGATTAACACCTAAGTGGACATATAGGAACAACATTTATCAGGAGTGGGTCAGACGGGAGGGAGGAGAAGGGGATGGGTGTATACATACATAATGAGTGCAATGTGCACCATCTGGGGGACGGTCATGCTTGAAGCTCTGACTCGAGGGGGAAGGGGGGCAAGGACAATATATGTAACTTTAACATTTGTACCCCCATAATATGCTGAAATAAAAAAATAAGATAACAAAATCTGGGTAGTGATTATACTGATGTGTATACCATTTGTTTAATACTATATAGTATGTAATTTTAGTATTTTGTTATAGTTCATAATAAAAAGTAAATATATAATATGACAGAGGATGAGAAATGTTATGACAAAATTAAACCAACATGTGAGAAATAAGATGGGCTGTGTATGTGTATTATGTCACAGAGTGGTCAACCTGAGTGTCCATCAATTGGTACATAGATAAACAAAATGTTGTATAAACATATAATGGAATTTTTTGAGCCTTAAAAAAGAAGGAAATTTTGACACATGCTGCAACATGGATGAATCTTAAAGATATTAGCCAGTTACAGGAGGACAAATAGTAGGGCAGTCAAATTCATAGAGAAGGAAAGCAGAAGGGTGCTTGCCAGGGACTGAGGGAAGGGGTTATGGGGTAGTTATTGTTTAATGAGTACGGAGTTTTAGTTTGGAAGATGACAATGTTCTAGAGATGGATAGTGGTGACAGTTGCACAACAATGTGGATGTTCTTAATGCTACTTAACTGTACACTTAAAAATGGTTATGATGGCAAATTTTGTTATGTATATTTTGCCATGATAAAAACAGACAAGCAAATAAATAATAAAAGTGACTATCAGAGACCTATAGAAAGTGAAGGTTGGAGCTAAGTGGATAGCTATGGGAAGAAAATTTCAGACAGAAGGAACTGTGAGTAAAAATACTGATGGGAGATCAGAGTATGTTTGGCATATCTGGTAATAGATGGCAAAGATATCAGTGGGACTGGAGAGGAGTAAGAAAGGAGTGAAATGGTATGAGATAAGGTCAGAGGAGTAGCAAGCAGTGAGGGCAAGTGGGGCCTTCATGATCCTGGTAGATTATTTGCATTTTGTTCTCTGAATATGATGAGAAGGTATTCAAGGGTGTCAAGAAGGATTTTAGTTTGATCTGACTTGCTTTTTAGAAAGATTGTCCTTATGCATGCTGAGGAAATGTAGGGGAGCAACAGCAGAAACTACAGGGCCAGGAGAAGGGTTTCATTGGTGGTGGTCATTGTCTCTAATAGAGAAGATTATTATAATGTTTTTATGCTGATGAGAATGAGTGACATTCTGTGTAATTTCCAATCCATCTTTATCTATTCTTCAATTTGATTATTTAGTTAAATTGTCCTTTGAGGTTTGACCTTTTGTTTTCAAATATACGTGAGATATAGCATGCCTTCCTATGTGTTATTCCTTTTTAATTTCTTCAATCTATGCTGCTTTTTATGTTTCTTTGTTTCCTGACTCCTGCTCAAGGTGTCTTGATTATACATGTATTTCATATATGTGAGTTGTGAGTTTATGTTTAACAAGGAGTTGTAGAAATCCCAAGAGTGCTGGTTTAAGGATGTTTCCATTTGTGAAGAATTTGCAGTTGCTTCTACTGATTACCCTAGAGTCCAAACAATAATCAATCTTGACTCCTTTAATTGTTAGCTTGGAGTTTCCCAAACTTTGGAATAATTTCCCATTTAAATATCAAAAGTTTTCCTAAGTTCTATTTTTGCCTGCAGATTATATGTTTGTCATATTAAAATTTAAGAAAAAATAATAGCATTTATTGAGTGTGGACTGTGTAATTGGCACAGAGCTCAGCTTTTTACATGCTTTCTCTCATTTAGTACACCTAACAACATGGAGATACACTATTTTTCCCCATTTTAGAGACTGGGAAAAGATCAGAAAAGATAACTTGACTGAGGTTAGATAGTCTGTAAGTGAAATGTTGTTACTTTTCTCTCTTTTTTATTAAATCATATGTATTAAATTTTGTTGATTACTTATTACCTTTTATAGTTTTGTTAGGTGTAATTTACCTGCAATAAATTGATCATATTTAAAGTGTAGAACATGATAAATTTAGATGTACATGTACATACACACACACACATATACACATATAAATCACCACAATCAAGATAATGAATATGTGCTCTACCATCAAATGTTTTCTCATGAAACTTTGTGATTCTTCCGTGTCACCCTCTCCTACCCCTCCCTTCTCCAGGAAACATTTGATCTACTTTCTGTCAGTGCAGATAAGTGTTTATTTCCTGAAATTTATATAAATGGAATTAAGTATGTACTTCTTTTTGTCTGGATCCTTTCACTCAGCATTAAGATTTTGAGATTTATCCATGTTTACATTCTTTGTTTTGCTGTGTGGTTTTCCATTGTATGAATATACCAAGACATATTTATCCATTCATGTGTTGTGTTGATGGAAATTTGTGATGTTCCCAGTTTTGGGCTACTATGAATACCGTAGATATCAGCCTTCTTATGCAACTCTTCTGTCTTTTTGTGGACTCATGCTTTCCTTTATCTTGTGTAAATGCTTTAGAGTTGAATGGCTAGATCTATGGTAGGTGTGAGTTTAGCTTTTTAAGAAAATGCCAAATTGTTTTCCAAAGTGATTGTAACATTTTACATCCTCATGAATAATGTGTGAGAGTTTAAGTTATTCCACATTCTTACAAACACGTACTATGGTTGGTTTTTGTACTTTTAGAAATTTTCATGTACTTATTTACCATTTGTTTATCTTTTTTGGTGAAGTGTCTATTTGCTTCTCTTATCTACATTTTATAGAGATATTAATTTAATTAGTTATTTTAATAGTTCTTTATTCATTCTAAATGTAATCCCTTTGCAGGACTTTTTTCAAGTATTTTATCTAACCATGTGGCTTGTCTTTTCATTATCTTAGTAGTTTTTTTTTTTTTTTTTTTTTTTGAAACAGAGTCTCACTTTGTTGCCCGGGCTAGAGTGCCGTGGCGTTAGCCTAGCTCACAGCAACCTCAGGAGGAGGTTGAAGGAGGGCTGAAGCAATCCTTCTGCCTCAGCCTCCCAAGTAGCTGGGACTACAGGCATGTGCCACCATGCCCGGCTAATTTTTTCTATATATATCTAGTTGGCCAATTAATTTCTTTTTTTTTTCTTTCATCAAAACTTCCAATGCCCTTTTTATTTCACCTGGATATCAGAAAGGAATCAGCTAGATATCAGTCACTGATGGTCCCCTAATCCTTGTGAAGAAGTTTAAATTTTTATAGAGGATATTTGACAACCCAGAAAAATATTGAATTGTTCATTTTTTCAACGTATTCCTTCTTTCTTTTTTTTTCTATTTTCTTTTTTTTTTTTTAATGTTTACAGTCACAATTTATAGTGAGCTGGTTTCCCAAAATATATTACCACTCAAGTTGACTTATCTTGTTACATTTAAAAATCTACTCTGTCAAAGTAGTCCATAGAGTACATACTATAGTGCTCCAACTGTATCTACGTACAACCAACACTCCATTTTAAGTGTACAATTAAATGATTTTCAGTGTATTTACCAAGGTGTACAGTTGTGTTTCTTCTTTTAATGACACATGCTAAGTCATAAAATATTTCCAGGTCATTTTTTCAGTGGCATTAACTTGTCTAATTTGTAAGTAAAGAGATTTAGAAGGTTGGGAATAGTTGAATGCACCAAACTAGACCATGATTTCTCATTAACTTCATCTGTGCTCATAAGATAAATCTTTCTTATTTTCAGGAACAAAGCAGTCGATTTATAAAAGTGTGTACTCATTAGCAACTGGCTTCATATCCACCCAGATGTA